>OZ034970.1:47373764-47533764 GCA_964030785.1 Siderastrea siderea
GATATGGCAGATGTATTACTTAATTCAAGTAGAAAAGCATGTCTGATATTTAAAATTTAGCCAGGGATATGGCAGATGCATTACTTAGTTTACAACACCACAACAACATCAGGAGCGGTCTATGAGAGGTGGGTTCAAACAGGGCAGGAAAAGGGGGAAATTAGGAAAATTCTACAACATCGCATAACTTTTTTCGATAGTGAAAAAAGAAGCAAAAAAAACTACACAGAAGACACCAACAGAGGGCTGGTAACCTGAAGAAAAAGGTGTGGGAAGCAGGAATTTCAGTCCACCTGTACCCCACATCAACTCATATGAAATTTCCAAGGCAGAGATTATTGTTCGCTTGGCTGATCTTGGCTATGTCCGTTAACTCTGTCTTCTAAATAATAGATTTCCTCTCAAGCGAGCTCTATTGTGTTACCTGGGTAATAAAAGACACCATCGCATCCCGGGATATGCAAGTACTGGAAGTATCGTATATTACATACGCTCGCTAGTTTAGTAAAATGCGAGCTGTCCTCTAATTTTAAATGATGGTAACATTCTAATTGGACAGTACATATACATTTGAGCCATTAATCTTCATTACCAGTGTCCATCCTCCATCACCACATTCATCAGGACCCGTATTAGTCATGTGACAGTAAATGGGGATCTTCTTTGACTCCACGTTCAGTATGTAGGCTTTGTTCTCTTTATACCTTAGAAAAGGCAACAAGTTTCACCCTTTTCAGATCATAAGGGAAAAAAAATTGCAAACCCTTTTAAGGGTTTGCAATTTCAAAATCTTTAGTTTCAAAATTATTGAACACATTCCCATACTCGACTCTTTCTATATCAAACACACATACAAGAGGAGCAAAACATTGCTCGAGAAAGGGGTAATTTGGACACCAGAAAATTTACTGTAGGGGGAGCAGCGATGGCGCAGTGGTGAGAGCCCTCGCCTCCCACCAATGTGGCCCGGGTTCGATTCCCGGACTCGCCGTCATATGTGGGTTGGGTTTGTTGTTGGTTCTTGTCCTTGCTCCGAGAGGTTTTTCCCGGGCACTTCGGTTTCCAACTCTCCTCAAAAGCCAACATTACTAAATTCCAATTCGATCTTGGAGGTGCCCCCAATTAGCATTCTGTGCTAAACACCGTTGACACCTAAATAAAGTGATTTTATTATTTTAGGGAGACAGGTTTCTGTTCGAGAATTGACAACGGAATTCTTTTGTTTCACTATAGTTTAGAGATATGACTAATTGAAATTGATCAGAACGTGATAGCTCTACGGTAGACTTGATTTGGTTGTTGCTATTGTTGTTGTTATGGTTGCTGCCTTTTTTTAACACGTCTGTTGAATAATGACTCTTTAAAGTCAGTTAATTCAAGCATTCCTTAATGTCATACCGAAAGTCAAATCTTTGATTATGCTCTACAGGCATCACTCGAGTTTAAGGATGAAGCTCGGACGTTTCAGACCATGTTTTTTGTCATGTGGTGCTGTTTATCATAAGATGTGTACAAGATAATTGTAACTTTTGAATCCCTGGATGAAACTCTAAAGTGTCATCACTGGCATAATAAAAGGTAAATATTTAAGAATACTTTCCTGTGGCATATTTTCCCCGTTCTCCAGTCTTGCCCTTATACGGTAAAATGACACAACAGTGGACTTATAGAATACTTTCCTGTGGTTGCTATGCTCGAGGTGACTCAAACTTCATGCAGAGTCTGCAGACGAAACCATATAATGTGACCGATTCAGATGAAAGCTATCGAGCCGCACTTCTTTCCTTTGAAGAACTGTTGTTTCTGTAACAACACGTTTTTCGCCAACGTAAGAGTTAAAATGAGGGCGCATTATTTCAGATGTGTATCTGCTAAGAATACATGAGAACAGGATAAAGCTAGCTATAAAACAAGCTGGAATTTTGGCATTTTTAACAATTGCTACTAATAAATTCGTGTCAAAAATTCCCTTGCACGTCGAGGCTGCATTCCAAAAAAGGAAAAATGAAAATATCAGTCAACAAAAGATAACCACAAAGACATGGCAGAAAATATTAAACATCTAATGAGAGAATTATATTAGTAAGAAAGGAGCGAAAGGCCTGCTGACGAAGTAACGAAAGGTAAATAAAGTAACATAAGTAAAGCAGACTAAAGTAGAGAATAGTAATTGAAGAGTAATGTTAAAAGCTTCATGAATTTATAAGTGACAGCAATCCGCGAGGAACATTTTTTTTTACAAAATAAATGATGGAATCAAAATGAGAATCTAAATGAGATGGCTTAGGAAAACAGTAAGCCTTAAACATTAATGCAGAAAGATATTTTCTATCCAAAAATCTTACATTACTTAGAGGAATTATTATTATTATTATTTTTATTATTATTATTATTACAAGTGAGACCGGAAAACAATATTATAATTATTAGTTACTGTTAATCATTAGTAATACACCTCTCATCAAATTAGAACCAGTGCTTCATAAATTATAAATAAGTCTCTGTTGTAGGTAATATAAACTTAAACTTCTAAGCAATTTAAATGCTTTATTCAGTAAGTGATTTGAAACCGGGATACTATAGTACAATACGTTTTCTACAGTAACTCATATTTTTCTCCTTTATGGTAAAATGATGCTATAGTTGAATAATAATAAAGATGATGATGATGATGATGATGATGATGATGATGATGATGACGACGATGATGATGATGATGATGATGATGATGATGATGATCATGATGATGATGTACCTTATTTACTTGTATTAATTCCCCGGGACGTTTAATTAATAGCAGGAAGTAGTGAACCCTAAAACATCCCAGGGCATTGCTTTCTTTCTTGACTGTCCAACAGTGGTAGTTACTCAGAAGGAGTAGCTTACTGGAGTTAATATAAAATATAATTTAAATTACTGTAAAAGCTCTAATAAGTCCTGCTCTCTAATACGCCTTCTTACCTACTACTTGCTAATTACAAATAAGTTATTTGCTTACAATTATGTCATGACATTGGGGCTTGAAAATTATTTTATGTTTCGACTGATGCCGGGGATTATTTTACTGCCAGAGGAAGATGCGAAGAAGTGCAGCATTGTGCATGCAATTACTTACATGTAATTCAGGTGAATCGATTCATTCATCTATTTTAAGTACCAACCAGTCAATCAATCAACCACTCAACCAACTGGCTGATAAATCAGTCAATTAGCCAATTAAAAAATAAAACATTCAATCAATCAGTCAATCAATCAATCAATCAATCAATCAATCAATCAATCAATCAATCAATCAATCAATCAGTCAATCAATAAGTCAATCAATCTGTGACTTCAGTGTTGCCAATGCGAATAACAAATGGTCCAGTAATGACTCGTGACTTTATTTGATGCACAGATTATGACTCACCCTCTTTCTACCCCAGACCGTGATGGCAGTAGATCTCGAGACTTTAGTTCTTTTTTGTTTGATAATTTGTCACCAATAAGCATTGTTACTGATTGCCATAATCTGGTACCAAAGAAAAACAAAAGGAATAGCCTCTTCCTAAATCATTTCAGAAAGTCTGAAACCTAACAGGCAATGAACTGACAAAAAGGGATCAGACTGTGGTGAATCAGTCAATCGATATTAAGTTTTCCCATAAAGAGAATTCAATCAAATAGGTCTGCCTCTTCATTCCTGGGATAGTAGTGGGGGGATACTCCCCCCAAAAAAAAACATATGGGGCAGGGTGTGCTCATCAGATATTTTGAAGTAGAGCCTTAAAAGGTATACTCCAGGATTCACTCCATTTTCATACATCATCCACTTAGTAGTACTGAGGGGTCAGTCCAACTAATCAATGACATCAAAATATTAAGCAGAAAAAGATAAAAAATATATAACCTTATTTCAAAACTGCTCTTCAAATTTTTTATTTGAATTGATAAAGTGTCTGGGAATATAGCTAAAAGTACAAATTTCTTAACCAAACCCTTATATTAAACTGCCATATTTTCCTGACATCAGGTTGATGGAATAAAAACCTGTAAGAAAAACAAAGCAGATTTTAATTATCGCAATTACCAATAGTAGGACAGGCGGTGTGCACGCCCCAGAGAAAAATGAGAGACTGCTCGTAGTCTATGAGAATGGTACCAACTTAGGCCGGTACGACTTCAGATCGACTCCAAATGCTTACCTCTGTTTACACGAAATGTACGAAACATGAAGCTTATAGTATAAAATAATTATCATCTTAGGCCGTGTTTACACGAGTGATTTCATCCCGAGAGGACTTTCATATCAGTGTCTGGTCATTTACCTGTAAGTTATTACATGATTTGGAGCTGAAATGGTGTTTACCCCGGGACGATTTCATCCCGGTGCTGAAGACCGGGATGAAATCGTCCCAGGGAGAACACATTTCATCTCCAAATGATGTAAACATTTACAGGTAAATGACCAGACACCAAGATGAAAGTCACCCCGGGATGAGATAAAAGTCATCCCAGGATGAAGTCACTCATGCAAACATGGCCTTAGGCTGGTTTAACTCATCACTGCTGCTGAACCAATATGAATGACTTAGAACGGTTTGAAATCAGACTGGGGAGCCACTTAAGCATGAACAGGGTTCCAATTGGTCTGAGATATTTGTTTTGGGTATGCACATTTAATAAGTGGCATTGGAGCATTCCAAGCTGTTGGATAATAGATAAAGTGGATTTTTAAGGATGGGATGGTTGCGGACCATATTAACACAAACAGAGTCTAGATTGGTCTCATGTAAACACTTCATACCAGTCTGACTTTCAGACCAGTCTCATGTAAACAAAATCGTACCAGTCTGAGTTTGCACCGGTCTCATGAAATCAGGGCGTTACTGCCCTTGGGTCTCCGAGGATGTTGTTAAACATTCTTGAGAGCTGCTCGACTTTAGGTTAAGGGGGTGTTTACATAATACCAGCATGATTTTCATTCTGGTACAAGTTCCTCCCGATTTTCTCTTGTTTCTCTGTATTTGTTTAATGATTACAGCACAAAATCTCATAACTGTATAAGTCATACCTGTGTGAGCTTGCCCCAGTTGTGGTACTGGGTCACAATTATCACTATGTGGTACGGAAACCCATACATGGTATAACTGTTTGATTCATTCTGCATTACGTTTTAACCCTTTAACCATCAAGAAGAAATCTTACACTAGGTGAAATGCCAAATTTAAGTCGAGTTTAAGCAATACTAAACGGGCATTAAATCTAAATATCAATTTAATGTAGGGTTAGCTTCGACAACTCTGTTTCTACCAGTAACTAACTTAAATATAACCAACGTTGTTTTCAGACTCGTCTGCAAGTGTTTCTCCTGAGCTTCGTTGATTACGGATTTCAACTATTTAAATGTTCTTCGCCAAAGAGAATTCGCGTTTCTTCGTGAAGATCAATAGTGCATCATTGTTCCTTTTCCTGAGCACGTGCTCTCTGTTCTTCTTCGTTTTTTCTCTCCTTTGGCTTTTTTTATGGTTACGATTAACAAAAGGAACGGACTTACTTCATTGGTGTCCTCGGTTGACTGGTCAACTGTTTCCAGGGGGTGGACTTTTCTGTTGCTCGGTTGAGCGTGCTTGTCCTTGCCGGTCTTGAACTGTACAGAAATTCGACTGTAGCGGCGTCAGCTCCAGTAGCGGAGAGATCCGTGAAACTAAAAAGACTAAGTGACTCCAGAAGCCTATTACCCCGGAGCCTCTATCTCCCACGTTGACCCTACGTCGCAGCGTATTTACACCTTGGATTATTTTTAGAATGGGTTTTCTGGCGATAATGTTACAGAGTCTCACACGCCCCCACCCCGCCTCCATATTTCAACCAATCAAAAATTTGATGTCGCTTGCTTATTTAATTACGCATTCATTCCAAAATGGCGAGCGAAATGGAGTTTTTCTCCGATAGTCAATCTGAATTATCAAACATAAGTGATGAGCTTTCCTCGTTAGAATCAAGCCACACAGAAAGCGCATCCGAAGAAAGCGACAGTGGCGCTACGGATCTCACAGGAAATAGTTCGCAAAGAGGCAGAAAGAGGAAAATATTCCCTAGTCAGCGAAGGACGTGCGACGGAAGACGGCCTAAAAAGAGTGCGACATCTACTGATAAAAGTGCAACAAAGGGACTAAGTTCACACGAAATGGAGGAATTGTCATCGTGGATCTTCTCCGCCGAAGAAGCCAAGAAAGTAGAAAGTGAAATGCGCGAACGGCTGCTGAAGTCGCCAAGATTAAAAGCCTTCGAAGAGCGACGGAAATTCGCCTTGCACTTGACAAGCGAAGAACAGAAGGATAATTTCGGCCTTTTAATTACTGGCTTTTGTAGAAAATTTGCCACATTGGCAAGAGAATGTTACAGCGCCAATATTCCAAAAGAGAGAAAAGCAGCGTTTTCTGTCGCATGGATGAAAATACTAGCCAATTTCCAACTAGGAAAAAAGGCACAAGAACGGATTATTCTCGAGCGCTGTTTACTATCCAACAACGTATATTCTCATGAGGACGTTCATTCTGTGCTGAGCACAATCCACGAGCTGGTGTATACGATTATTCATGAAAATGTTCGATCGCAGAAAGAACACTCCACTAGTGAAGGCACTGCGACTTCAAGTAAATTAAGTGAGGAATCGGACGATACTTTATATCGGTATTGTGGTGCGGCGCTACAAAGAATGATCAAACTTCGCCGAGAAACCCTTGCTGCAAAGAAGAAGCGGATAAAATTGTCCTCTCAAAGGAGACCAATCATGGAAAAAGAGCTTCAAATTCTGGAGGGACTAGTTATGAAAGACAAATCTGCCATTTCCCAAAGTCTGAAACATCTAGACGAAGGAAATTTAACTTTTCCGAGAGTCGAACTTATATCCTTCTTGCGTTCGGTGGACAACGAGGTTAGAGAGTTTACTAATGACAATAATTTAATGAAGTTTCCTTCAAAGTTTCTGCGAATGTGTCAGAACTCAGTTGTGAATAATGAGCGACTGGAAATGAATTTTAGAATTGTTGTTGGGTCTTTGCTTCTGGGAGTTAAATGCGCCGAGGAAACAACTGTAGTAGATGGTATTTACAAAGAACTAGTGTCCAAGCTCGCGAACACTAGGATTAACGAGTTTATGAATGCGAAATGTGAAAGAGATTTGAAAATACAGGGAAAAGTGGTGGACGCGGACGAAATGCTTCGACCTACGCTTAAGTCTTACGCACTAGTCACAAAACGTAAGACTAAGTGAGCACTTGATTTGTTTATGCGTTATCTGTAATCACGTTCGATGGGGGTTAAGAACTCGTCGAATGAATTTTCAGGATATATCAAATGTTTCTCAATTATGACACTGAGAGTTACACCAATCCCACGCCGAATTTCGGTCATATCCCTAATTCCCTACGATAAGTTTACACCCTTACTAGTACTGGAACGTGATATTATTTCGATGTTAATTCAAATCAAGACGACTGCAGTCGAAACACGAGTCTTTGCAATATTTAATACTCTTCTTCCTGAAGCTTCTATGTTTACACAAATTAGCATAAAGTCAATTCTACACGTATGTACCTTTGTTTACATCGAGCTATACAGATATTTCAATTACTCTGACTGGTATAAACCCAGGATGCAAACATGCATCACCCTTTTCATAATTTAATGTAATTTAATTTACATTGCCTTTTTTCTGCACAGCAAGAAAGCAGGAAAATTATTCCAATGGCATGTTCATTAATAATAAGGGTGACTTGCTTATGTAGGGACAAAACATGTTAATTATAGCAACTGCTTGCATTATCCTTTTACATCTCCTCGCTATAGCCTTGATTCAATTGTTATAGTTGTAGTAGAAGGGCAGTTGTTTAAAATGCAAGAGTTTTTTCTTGGGTTACGATTGCAGACATTCTCTTAAAAATTCTTATGTTTGGCTGATGTCTACTGGTATGGAAAGGGGTATTGAAAGCACAAGTGCAAGTAATTTATATATACTCAATCCACGTTAATGTGCCTGTTAACTGTTGAAGTGAGTAAACATCTTTTAGCATTCTGGCATACTCAAGAATGGCAAATTTGAAAGAGCTTGCTATTGTTATGACTGCCCCACTGTTGCTTGCAATGTCTTGATGGCTATCAATGAGTGCACAGATACCATTCTGTTTTAAGTAAATACCTACAGAGCGATTACATCCTATGATAACACCATATCTGTCTTGGGTTAATGACTGGTGCACATGGTCAATCAGCTCTCTATACTGCTCTGCATGGGTAAATCCAAACAATGGAGAAATGGACTGAACACAGCACTCAGTACCAGCAGCATCAACTACATCCTCAACATCTAAATACACTGCAGAGTCAGCATATAACTCATCATACAGTGCATTCCCTTCACAAATTGCATTAATAAATGAGTTAACCCAAATCTGGGGTAGCTCTTCCCAAAGCAGTGAAATGTCCAGGTTTTCTTTAAAACAATAAACCCCAAACAGTACTGCTATCAAAGTGCAAGCATTACTACCTTGCCTCCCCCCTATAGTTGACTGGGAGATCTCCACAGGAAATTTAAACTGGCACATATCATTACTTATACGGTTTCCTTTAACTGTAATTAAATGACCACTGGTATCAAAACATTCCCCATCTAAATTTAAAGTTATGTCCCGGTAACCTGTCTCAGAGTTTCGGTTTACCACCACCTGCCCTTTCCTGTAAATAAACCTACCAAGCGAGGGCCCATAGTTTAAAGCTGATAGGTTACCCCCACTAGTGTGCTTTAAAACACTAAAGATAGACTCTAAAGCACTTCCGTTGATTCTCAGTGGGCTTATGAAGTACTTCCCATCAGGTGACATGTTGGTAAAGAACCACTCACAAAACGCAAGGAATCCATAGACCACAATGCGCAGAAGGTCCCATGTCTGTGAAAGAAAAACGAAAATCAAGGGGACTGAATATGAAATAATGAAATTAAGGTAGTTATAAATTTCTTGCTTAAGATAACTTTGACTTATTGACCTTATGTATGTTATTATTTGTCCTCGCATTTAAAATTTTGACGACATTACATGCCTCACCAAAGAAGTTTTTACATAGATATCTTCATGCTTGTGCACATAAATCTTAGCATACATTGAGTGTGACTAACCTGCCAAGCAAGAAACTTTCTCTGTCTTGACTTCTTTGAGTTGTCAGTGTACACTGGTAAATAAATAGTCACTTAATCAAATAAGTGGCAAGTAACTGACCTCTCATTTAAAGACCAGAGCATTCAAAAGCCTTCTGTTTAACACTTGTGAACTTACGTGTATAGCTGATATTGCTTGTGCTTATAAGTTACTAGTATCTTAAAATGCTCCGTCCTGTGTTGCAGGGGTGACTTTACAGGGGTCATTAATTTAGATTCACTTAGCTACAAAAAGTGCAAGCAGACAATAAATTCAAAAGATGTGCCACATATTTAGTTATTGACAGAAATACCTTTCTGAGAATGTGCATTACACCACCCTTCAAAGAACTCCATGCCTTTGCGGATATTAGCCAGGACAGGGCTCTGAAGATTGTTTATCCTTCGCCGACTTAACAATCCTTCTTCAAAAATATTGTTACAGGCTTCCAGGTATTTTGCTGTTTGTTCATGTGACTGCCCCGTGAGGTCTTTAATTGTGGCTATCATAAATCTTTGCTAAAATAATAAAAATAAACCTAAGTAATTAGTTGCAACATAATGTGCTGTAATGTAATGTGTGACAAGCAGTCACAAAAGCAGCCAAAAAGATTATTAACCCAAAACAAGGTTCATGAATGGACATATATGACCCATGTGTTTGCTCATGGTTTCCCCACGAAGACGCATTTTCAACTTGTATGTTGTTGTTCCTTCCTGAATAAACTATTATGTTGTGTTATGTTCTAAATTAACAAGTACCTGCATAATTTTTGCTGGTCTCACGTTGAGGCGAGTCCAGTTGTCTCTATATACAAATGCATATTTCAATCCAGGCACTTTTCGGCTGTTCCCTTTTTCTGCTCTTTCCATTTCGTCTCTAAAAACCTAATCATTTGATGATATTAAATGACAGAGAAAATTTAGACATCAGTTTCTGGAAAAACTCAGACATGACCAGAAAAACATGACAAAGGTCATGGGTTTGATTGCAGCCATGGTATGATTTTCTTTTAGTCCCCAGCTTTTAACAACACAAAACAAATTACCAATTACATTATCTACCTTTTGGATTGTTTCCCAGCCAAAGGAGGTCTCTTCAAGAGTAAATGATTTTGAGCCATTGGGTCGAGAGCTGTACAATGCTGCTATCATGTTCTTTAACTAACAGAATAGAAAATGAAAGTAACGTTCTGACTTTTGGAGTTGCACATATCATCGTATAATTTTCATTTCATATTAAAAATGATAAATAGAAGTAAATGCTATCATTCTGTGGAGTCTGGACTGCTACCACAAAAGACAGTTTACCACTAAAATTTACAAAAAATTTTAATTACAAAAACTACAACAACCTGATGACTTGGGCATATCATGGTGAATATGGGTCTGCCATATGGATCTTCAGGGTTAGGAAATGAAACATCCAGAAAGAACTTATCCCTCAAGTTGTCAGCTGACTCATTGACTGGGAGTTCCTTCCTTTCATAACCAGTAAGGATCTTCAGCACAGTAAGGTTGGATGAAGCTCCATCACACAGGACAATTACTACCTTGAAACCATATGCTGTGAATGCCTTCAGGCAAAGCATGACAAACTCCTGAAGAGTACTTGAAGTAATGGATGCCTCTATAGGAAAATATGGTCCCACTAGATCATAACCGGAGGTGATGTCTCTCCATAAGAACTGGATAATGTAACTAGCCTTCTTGGCACCACCCACCACTGTGGAGCTGTAAACATCATGCAGCACTTTAAGCTCGTCCTCTGCTATAGTGAATCCAGTTATTCCACCACCTTTCAGATTCCAGGCAACCTTCATTTGTACCTAAAAATAAAAAAAGAGAGGTGGATGATGCAAAACTTCAAACATCATGCAACAAGATCAGTTGTTTTGCACTCAAACAGTCAGGTTATACTCACCAAGAATCAACTTCATGGTGCCAACATTTTCTAAAGACTAAATTTTCCTTCAGAGGAAAGAAAATGGCCCGCCAGAAAAATTAATGTTTCTCTTTCTATGTAACACTCAAAGGTACATAGATGAGACCACAAAGCTATAAATTATGTTTGAAAACCAAAATGTGGGGGCCTTTCACAAATAACTTCCAAATTTAGCCTGCAGTAACCCAATACAGGGCTGAGATCACCCCAGCAAACCAAGCCAATGCAGCTAAACTGGGCCACACAGCTTTGCCCCTAACCTTTAAAAAGTAACTACCTTGACTTCATCCCACATCATAACACCAAGTCCGAGTGGTCTAGGGTGATTAGTCATCTCTCTCTGCTCTTGGTACCTCTTAAATTTCCCATGTTGAGATTGAAGGTACTCTTCGTCTATACCTGCCTTTTCTGAACCATCTTTTAAAATCTTGCTGAGAACTTTGGAGCAAGGAAGATGCAGGATGTTGAGATCGTGGAGTGCTGCAAATGCAGCTGGGCTACGAGTGTAAACTGCAAGTGCTAAAGGAAGCATAAACAACTATTTATATGGTTAAAATGCAAAGGAGCATCAAAGCAACATCAAAAGAATCAACTTTCCAACAGCATGCATATGGTACACTCGAAAATCACATCTGCTCATATTTTCACTCAAAACCATTCTTACCAACTCTTATGGTAGCCAGTGACCATCTGTTTCCTTTCTTACCAGTTACTGCAAGATTCAAAACCACACCAATATTTAAACAACATTGGATACATCCTTTTGATACCATTGTGGTCTATGCTGCAGTGGTAAGAAATTATCTCGCTTTTCTTTTTAAAACATAATGCCATGCAATCCTGATAACTAATAAATCTAACACAGAGGAAATCTCAAAAGAGCGAGTGACTTTTAAGGCAACATATATTTTGTTATATCATATTTTTATATTCATAAAGCATACCATTTCTTTGCTGGTCTTTGAAGAAACTTTCCCGGTCCTTTTTCCACACTTCCTCTAAGATAGCACCCGAAGTATTTCCATTCTTGTCTTTGAAGTCGTTTCCTTCCTTTGATATCTTCTTTAACTCGTCTTTACCGTCTTGGGAATCTTCTATAGCTTCTACTAGTTTACACAGTTCAACAGATTGGTTGTCTGGAAGCTCGATTTTGGTTTTCTTGTAAAATTTGTCGACCTTTCTTTTCAAGCGCAGTCGATCGTTCTTGAGCTTTGAATAGCGCTTCTGCTTGCTGTTCGGGGAAAGGTATTTAATGGGATAGTTGCTGGAGGGGCTTAAGCGTTGACATTTCTTACTTGCATCAGTATTATTTTTATCATCGATGCGCCGTTGAACATAGCTATGTGCTCGAAGACATTCCCCACAAACACGAAACCATCTTGGGTCGGAATCATCCTTGCGAGCTTGACGACTAGGAACATGCCAAACCTTGCAAGAAATGGAATGAAGACTCCGAACAGGACCTGCCACAGATCTGATTGTTTTAGGAATGTACCCTAATTTTGCTTCAACGTCTTCAATGCCGATCAGCCCAGGACATAACGTATGCGACGGGCTTAACAAACAGGAGACCAGAGATAGCAGTTCATCTAAACTGGAGGAAGATAGTTGTCCCTTTGCTACATCCAGAAATTCAAATATAGGGCACTGTAATCGCCAAGAACCATCGCAAAAGACTACAAGTTTTACCGGTTGAAAAGGTCCCGTATCGTTATTGTAGGCATGATCTTCAGAAACGTAAACGGCGAGCGCCGAATCTGGGATTCGACTCTTATCTTCGTGAACAAACGGCGAGTATCGATCACTTAAGGAAATCACCTCACAAACAAATCCTGATAGCTTCAGATTTTCACACCAGTCTTCAAGTTGCCTTCGTGCTGTGTATGACGAATCCCCATGCTTCTCTGCTGTGCTTTGCTTCTGTTGGAGTTTCTGCTTTAAAAGACTTTTAACAGACCGTTCGCCCGGAGTCGAGGGCGATGAAAACGAAGTACCTCCATCACTTAGCGCTCCAGAACTAGAGTCGTCGCTCTTTTTCGCAATCTTTTTTGGCTCCTGTACTTGTAAAAAATCTTTTTCACCAACGCGTTTCATTTTGTCGTCAGACACGCTACTAATCGGGTGGAAAACGAATTAATGTACACGAGCTCTTTGCAAAATATATAAGCTTAAGCTTAATGGCGTGGCGCCTCTCGGAACTATCGAACTACACTGAACAGTTTAGCCGCTTTTAAAGAGTCGCACGGACGTGCTAAACGCGTACGAGAAGGAATTGGAAATGATCGAAAACTATGTGTCTTATCAAAGATTAAGACGCCTCCAGGAGTCCACGTTTCTTTACACAAGACACGTACCTTCCGGCCATTTCCCATTGCATCTCGTATGTGGAAACACAACGTACACCCCTAAGAAGGCAGCAAATACAGCACTGTATTATGGGTAAACAGTAAGCAAAATCAGGAATGGATAGTGCGAATAAATAAAGGACTATAGAACGGTGGATTTGTCCGAAAACTCTACCAGCTTCTTCTCCGCAGCGATCCGCCATTTTTTTTTCTTCGCGGACCACTTAAAATGCGGACGCAAAAGGCAACAAGATTTCGCGGGAACACTCATTCTAAAAATAGTCCAGGGTGTAAATACGCTGTTGGCCATATGCATGGGAGATAGAGGCTCCTACGTGATATGCTCCTGGTGACTCACAGGTTCCACAAGGCTCAGGTTTATTGTGTTAACTGTTACAGCGATCCTGTATGGTAGGACGTGTTGGGGCGAACGCTCTAGTAGGTTCTGAGTTAAGCAGCAATAACTGGTGGTTCCCGTTGAATTTCTGTGAGCCTTATGGGGTTTTACATGTGGTTCGCGATATTTAAGCTAAGGTCACGTGGTAGCTAGCGGGAAATCATTGTGACGTAAATGCGGTAAAAAGGGAAATACATAAAATTCTACGAAATGAAAACGAGGCACATGGGTGCCGTTACAAGCCTCTCCGCCGACTCTCGATATTTACAGTCAGAGCCTCCTAAATTTGATGACTTTGGTATCGGTGGAAGCCCCGTCATTGACAGAATAATAGGCGACTTTGAAAATACCCTTCGCTGATCCCCCCCCCCCCCCGGCGGTTTACCACTATTTAAGTGTGTACCCACATTTTGCTGGTCGATAATATTCATATATGCAAGTTAGTGTTTTGTGCTTAATGAATATCAATATTCATAATACACGGGCCGAATACTTCACTATGATGAATAAAATACATAAATACATAACAATGAATATAATTTTCTTTCCAAATTTAGGCCCAGCTATTTCCGAAAATGCGATGTCACCCCACTTTTCTTTTGTTTGTTTGCTTTTAATTTTTTTTTTCGTCTTCTTCTTCTTTTTGGGGGGGGAGGGGTGGGTTCAAAAAGTATTTGCCAGGATCTGCTTCACAAAACCGCGCAAAAATATCTTTGTGCTAGTACTAGTTACCTCCCTTAAGAATTTCATCCAGAGCCTCAACTTTAATATAAGTTAACCTGTTGAAGAGCATAATGAACGGTACTTCTGGAAAGTTCTGCTCAACAGTTTTCATTAGTAGACGTCTCCATAGGACTTCATCGATGTTCAAAAATTAAGACCACCTTGTACAGCACACCAGTGTATGGAAGATCATGGCGCACTAACCGGTGTGCGGAAAGCAAGAGAAGGTCATGCGTTCGATTTAGTACCGGACTCCAGACTTTTCCGTGTCTCCACTCTCGTGCCATGCTGAATATTACAGCTTTATTATTAGCATAACAAACAGACCAAATGAAAGGAATGCTCAATAGCTTTCGTTTGAATGCATCAGTTTTTCGCCTTCGTCCACAGACTCAAAGGAGAGTCAAGAAAATTCCTTCATAAATTTTCCACGGATACCCTTTGGTAATCTAAGAAACGTCATGGAATTTTTTTCTTGAATTTTTTTTTTAAAGCCTGAAAAAAAAATTAACACGTTTAGGCCACACGTGTCCTGTAAACACGCGAAATAAAAGTGTATCATACCTTCTCGTAAACTTCGCTCTGTTTGATTCGCATCCCGGAAAACCCCCCATTTTAAGCGTGGAAGTTTGGTTTTGAAGTATGTACAAAGTAATTGAGTCCTGTTTTAGATCTGTGAGTTAATTTTCAAGGTCATGGCGAGCTGCTGAAAACCACATAAAATCGGCTTGCTCAAAATTCATAATTTGGCACGGTTTTTCAAGAGAAAGTTTCTCTCCCCGGTAAAACACCAAACCACTTGAAATTCAGAATTCTTAAAAGACGAAATACCATTCTAAAATCAGGTTTAAAAATTAGTTTCGGGCTTTTTATCAGCGCCAAGTACAAACGCTCTCAAAATCCCGATAATCACAACATTAACCTGTCAACCAGAAAAAACAGTAGGCTCGTGCCTCCAACCAAATAGCCGAAAACTTGAATTTTTTCCTTGTTTCCCCTGGTATTTGGATGAAACGTACAGGATAAAGGTTATTTCTAGCTCACCTTGAATAAGATTTTGTCTGAATGCCAGGTTTTGTCAAGTATTAGGTGTATTGTCCAAGGGCCCTCTTGACGCGTGGAATCGACCGTTATCTCCTGATATCTCCTACCCTGCGAGCAGAGGCCCTTCGATCTTCCTAGATAAGTCGCGAAGAGGAAGGGACCTCTGCCAGCCGCCTCGACTTTCCCTGTTGAGCATGCACTAAATTCAAATGTAACCAAGCCTTGCTCGGCCTGGCTTCAATTAACCCTATTCTGCGTGGGGGTGGAGGGGGGGGGGGGGGGGGGCACATTGTGCCCGCGCTGACTTTTAAACGGCTGACGAATATCACAAAATCTCGTGACTTTTCCTAAAATTTATCAGAGAAAATTTACCTGTGTCAATGACGTGTCTATGATGACTGACGTTTCCATAGACTTGCTCCCAGTCGACCTCGTATAAATCGTTAAGCGAGCGACAAAAAAAACATAAAAAAAGCGAGCGTTTGCGAGCGTGCGTTATAGCGAGCACGGTCGCGAAGCGACCGAGAGGGAGGTCGCGAAGCGACCGAGCGAGCGACGCAGTCGCGAGCGAGGTCGACTTGTTTCGCCTGAATAGATTTGAATCACATTAAAAATTCACGCGCGAAAAATGATTGACGTATGCTTTGTCGGGAGTGGCGTCAAATAACTTCAAATGGTATCACACGTGCCGCGAACTTCGCGCGTAATAACAAACTGCTGTCAGTCGGCGAATGGAAGCGGCGGGTTCTACTCCCACCAAGTCATTTTGTAGGCTATCTCTCACTCCAAATTCGAAGAACTCAGTTTGTTTACAGTGTGGCAACCGGATTGAGATCGCAGACAGGCGAAGGAAGCTTTTCGACGGTGGAGAGAAAACACAGTTTTGCAAAAACCTTGACAGGATCTTCGCTCTCAGTTCACCACACGCGGGTGATATTTCGTACTTCTCAAACATTATCTGCCGTCCGTGTTCTGACAGGAACATAACACTTTTAAAAAAAGTAGAAGATAATGCTGGCAGAGTTCTAACTGAAACCGAAGATCGCTTGTCAAAAGAAAGAGGCGAAACCGTAACCAAACGAGGACTTTCTTGCGAAGGTGAAGAAACTGCTGCTGAGTCGGGTGCATCTAACACTGGCGGCCGAGCAAATAGAAGAATCGCACTCTTTTCAGAGGCGACAACAAATTCTTATTCTCCTGCAAATAGTGTAAAGGATCAGGAACTCAAACTGATCAGGAGGCTAGCTCAGCATCAGTCAGTGTAAGTCTTGTATCTAGCATTATAAATCTCGTCCGTGAGGACTGCGAGTATTTAGAAGCCGTTCGTCACAATAAAAACATGTGAAGTAGTTTTTCAGTGCTTTCAATACAAATTTTGCTTATGACTCGAATAGATTTTAACATGTGTTCCAGCTTATTCCTAACTAACTATACCGCAAGCCCGAAAAATTAAAAATTGAACTTAATGTTTGAATTAAAATGAAAGCAAAAAAACTAATGTCCTTTTGGGCGAATCGAATGCTTCATGCACAGCACAGAAACAAAAATCATGTGAATCATTACGACTTTACTTGACATAGAATGCTGTTTCTCGTTTTATGACATTTAGATTATTATTATAATTACTTTTTGGGGGGAGGGGGGCTTGGTTTTGGGTAATTTTCCTCTGGGCAAAAAAAAAATTATCTTCACGTTGGACAAGTTTTTGTTTTCAAATATGTAGGTTTTATTTTTTCATCCGAGGCTCCCTTTGTTCGATTTTGTTTTTTCGTCGGAGTGTTTCTGTGTGTGTGCGTGTTTATTTTTATTTTTTGCTTTGAACATTTAATCCCAAGCTAATAATATCTTTTGTCCTCTGTTTTAGGTTGTAATTAACTACCCCAACAGTGCTAGCAAATTAATCCACCTCCCAAGTCATTATCATCAGCTGTGTAGGCAGTCATCCCTTGGCACTCCGAAATCTGTTGCTGCAAGTGTGGTTAAAGTAGAAGCTCTCAAAACAGAAATTCTAGAGCAATTTTCTGTTGTAATCAAGGATGAGCTAAAGCAGCTGTGCTCAACAAACAATCCCTCTGTCTTGAGAAAAACAAGTAAGGAAGATCTTATTAACTTTTCATGGGATAGTGTACACAAGGAACTACAAGAGAAAACACCAACTGTAGAGAGATTTGCAAGAGCATGTGTGGAAAACCCATCCCAATCCAGAAATGTCCACAAGAAGGATGAAGCACTTATTCCAGGCATGTGTGATGCTGTCCGCCAGCTCATATCTATTTTCAGTGAGGGCATGAATCTAACCAGAACAGCGAAAAGTGTGATTTTGAAGAAATGTGGGCTTACGAAGGTTGGATTTAAAAGGCTTGCGTCTGTGAATGTGTGTATGGGTTACAATGCAACTAACAGTTTGTTTGAGCGCTTTGGTGAGGACTTTGATAAGGAACTGTTGAAATGGAAGGAGCAGGTTGAGGAAGATGTTGAGAAAGAGAAGGAGATATCAGAGAGAATAGATCAGTTGGAGGAGGAGCAGGCTCCAGCTCATGAGATTGCAGAGGAGTGTGAAAGACTGAAAGCTCACAGGGAGAGTATGCATCCAGGATACTCATTCACTGGTGACAATGTCGATATGATGATCAAGCCTCGCCAAATGACACAGGCAAATCAGAACAAGGATCATCATATGTTTCAGTATGTTGCATACGAGAACCGAGTATCCCCGAACCACCTCCCAGATGATGCACCGATAGGTGATGTCACCAAGGTTCCCTTCACCACCTTCCTGCCCAGTACCGCAGAGCAAGAGCTTTTGTCAGAGGAGCTTGCCCCAGTAGTGTGCCACATGTGGGCAACACATATTCCCTCCCTCAGCTGGTTTGCCGATTGTGTTCCTACAAACATCCCACATAAGCACATGGATGATATGAAGAAGAAGACCAACAAAGTGAGTTAAACATATCATTTTTTATCTTGTTTGTACTCAGTGCTGACAACAAGCTTAGTGTTCAAAAAATTATCCAATCTGAAAAAACAAGGTACTCTTTCTGTGTAGATATTGGAAACTAAAGTTTGAAATGAAAATGCTTGCCAGTTGTTTTTGTTCTAATCTGATTGTGCAGACTCCCTTTCTTTCCCCTGCTTAGTATTTAAATTTTGGTTTATTCGGGGGAGCAAAAGTTATGTTTTGAATAATTTGTTTTATACCAAAAATTAATTAATAAAAGAGAAGTTGCTTTAATGTACTATAGGAAAATGTGTTGTTTCAGAAAATATCCAAACCCCTCCCACAGGAGGCTTTTTGTTGTGAATTTCCACACTCCTCTGGAAAGGTCACTTAGATCCTATACTTTCCATTATAGAATTTTGTATTTTGAGACCCTCACCCCTTCAGAAATTTCAATGACCTTTCATCAGTTTAGATGGATATTTTGTAGATTTTCACAATAGTAACCCTACATCATGGATAATGCAACAGATGCACATGCAGCTATCAGCACAAAAAGTAATGCAAAAATAACTATTTTTTTTTCAAAAATAACAGGTGCACTTGGGAGTTCTCCGGAAAAATGAACAATATGAAGAAGAGATGATTGATCTCCTAGAATGGCTTCATCGGTACGTTCCCGGCCATGATGAGGAAAATGTTGAGGCGGTACCCGTCAAGACTCTCAATGGTGGAGATTACCTTACATATGAACGCCACCAGGGAGCGCAGTCTTCAATGCAAGATGCTCGAACACCATCCACACAGTTGTCTGGTCTATTGGGAAAGTTTGAGGACTTCCATACTCAGTGTGAATGGCTTAAGGTAAATAAACTTCTACTGATAAGAATAGCATTCTGTGCTATCCAGAAAAAAAAAAAACAGGAACTTACATTCTTAAAAATACTTACACTACACTAAGCAAACTGGTCCTGCCCCCCCCCCCCCCCTAAACACAATACATGCACTGTTTTTTTAATTTGTAAAAACCTACTGGACCCCTATTGTAGACTTTCTCAAAGTCCTGTTAAATTTTTTTTTTTTTGGTGCCCGGTTGGTTGCTTCGCTTGCTCCCTCTCGTTCGAAGCAACCGTGCTTGCTATAATGCTCGATATGTTTTATACGAGGTCGACTTGGATTAAGTCTAATATCCTTGTGGCATGTGTGTTTAACCTAGGCCAGCGTTAATATTCAGTCAATCAAATAACAACATGCAATATGTGTCTTGGATGAGAGTTTGCATGCAATAACTAGACATGGTTGCCCCCCGGGGGGGGGGGGTATACCAATGTACCAGAAAAACATGTATCAGGGCATGTACACAGTATACCCGAAATTTCCCCTCAAAAACAAAGATAAACACATTATACATAATAATAATAACAATAACACTAATACACCTATTTAAATTCCTCCAGATTGCCCATATATAGAACCCTGGCTGACCATATCTCAGTCAAATCTGACGTAGGTTTAATGCTATATGTCTCATATAAATCTTGCTATTTCATCACAATAACAGTCACATCCCATTTTTCTCAAAGGTGATTTGGCATCATCTGTACAGTACATCCTCTGCAAGGGATATCGGCACCCTATATCAAGCGAGAAATGCTATTAATGCAAGGAATGTCACCAAAGATCCACATAGTAAATTTGACATAACTTTTTCCATCTACCAAAGCAAATTGACATTGGTTTAAATACAAAGATAGATTATAGATTTATAGATTTGTGTCAAGTGTAATTTGCTTTGAAATTATTCTCATCTGCAAGGTTAATTTTTGTCCATTCGATATTAAAATTACTGTTTCCTGATAGTTTCTGTCTTAAGCCTCTCAACCTCATGCTTACCATTTTGCAATACAGTGACTTTCGTCGACAAAAACAGCTTTGATCGAGTCCTTTAAGTCTCGAATAACGGTTCTGTGGGAGTTCAACAGAGCCTCAGGACTGCCAAACAAAAGGTTGAACCGACCAAGTCGAATGTCGTTCATTTCGGCGACAGTACTTTCTGGGCCTATAATGGCTGCTGCTATGCCGTGACTTTTCAAGCCAGCAACTTGGTCTTTCATTAATGACACGAGAGGGGCCACCACAAGACAAACGGAGGATATATACGTTTGCTTTTCTGCGTTATCGACTCCCACTGCAATTCCCTCAAAGACAAACGGGGCAATCTCAAAGCACAACGACTTGCCCGATCCAGTCGGAGAGCAAAAAAACACGTCCTTTCCAGTGAGAAAAGCCTCCACGACACGTTTCTGACCGTCTCGTAACTTACTGTATCCTAATTTCTGCAGGCCAAAGTTTAAAACCCCTTCCATGTCTTCCAAATCGTCATCCATGCTTCGAAGAAACAAAAACAAAGATGGCGTCTTTCTCGAGTCTCAGATTCCTTCATGACAAAAACCCGTCGCTCTGCTATTGGTCAATTGCCATGACGTCACCGGTTGAATTTTCGACCGGTGAATTTGGCGCCAAACAGGTATGAAAAGTCCTTTTAAAAGCGCAACCAACCGGGCACCAGAAAAAAAAATTAAAAGGACTTTGAGAAAGTCTAACGTTTCCATAGCAACCGTCTTCTCGGAAGTATATTTGGACTATTTTCTGTCTTTTTTCAGTCTTTTTTCAGGCTTTTCCCTTCGTTTGTAAGAAGAAGATATTTTTTTTTACTTTCGTGAGCTTGTTTTGACTAAGTATGTTTCTTAGAACTAAATCATATATTTTTTGGTGACGTCATTGTCAGCTGTATGACTGCAGGTTTGCGATTCAAGATGGCGGCCTCAAATTCAAAATGGCGGCTTTGTGACGTTATTGTGACGTCACGACACTTCATAATTGACAGAATAGGGTTAACATACGTCCACAACAAAATATTCTGACTTCGGTCGTATAAACACAAGAGTGTTGAGAAAAGCTATAATTAAACCGTAAGGCTGAGAATTATTCCGTTCGAATTTATGTCACAGGTTGAAAATTTATCAGCCTCGAAATATTTTTGCTGACCAGGAAACTGCGTTTTGTCGACTGTCAACATGTTGTTACTGTCCAGTGATTGCCAATTAGTGGGTCACGGAAGTCTTGCATAGAAATCTTGTTCTTCGAGATATTTATTTCATTTTGTCCCTCTTTTTGTCGCCGTTATTCAGAAGTATTTTCGTGTTGAGTCTCTTTCATCCCCAACCTTCTCGGCTTTCATTTAAAACAACGCATTTGTGGCCGTCATGAGGTAAATTATATTTTGCACTGAGACCGTTTCGTCATCAAAATTACCGGCCGCCAGTCGGCAAATAATTGTTTCTCTTGCCGTTTGCTTGTCTCGCCGTTGACCAAAATAAATGTCATTTCGCCATAAAATAAGCGTTGAAGTGCACATTCGCGTAGCCCTTCGCATCGATTCCCGCGCCGGTTGGCAAACAGACAAAAGAATCTTTACCACACAGAAAATTAAGCAAGGCCTTCGAATGGTGTTGTGTGAGACTGCTTATTCCATGAGTATTCACTCTTCCCAATGCACTTTTCATGGCTTTATCAAAGACATCCTTCGAGAAACGTCCGCTGTTGTGAACTTCACGAGCGTATCGAACGTACCGTGGGCGCGTTTTTAGTCAGCAATTTCTAACAAAGTACAGGAATGGGCAAAAACGGGAAAAACTGGTTTCAAACCGGACTGACTCATCCGTTTCGGTGGATGAGCGGCAAATCAAAGAAAGTCGAGGCGGCTGGCAGAGGTCCTTTCCTCTTCCCGACTTATCTATAGGAAGATCGAAGGGCCTCTGCTCGCAGGGTAGGTATCTCCAGATAGAATTCAACTAATAAATAACGGCCATAACGGTCACAGCCCTTAATAAATGGCAAATGAATTTTTAAAAACTCTTAGTGTTAATTACCTGAAGAAACTAAATAACTTTGCAGTGACCTCCACATTCATCTCAGAAACCGAACTGTTATTTGTGTTATTATGGTCTGATTTAACTAAATTCAGTTTGTCTCTCATGCAGCGGGTTCTGGTCAAGTCACAGGATAGGTTTTGGTGATGGGATTACAAAAATGGAAAAAATCGAAAGATTAGGACGTCTGAAATAACTTAATCTATGAAAGAAATTGTACAGGATAGAACACGATATGGATATAAATAGCAATGGCGTTTGTTTCAGCAACTCGACCGGAATGACCGTTTTCATCCCAGATGCCGGACTACCTCAACGCAACAACAAACTGCAGAGATAGTTGAATTTTTTCTATGATTTAAACTAAAGCATATCAAAGGTTAACAAAGAAGGCATCCATTTGTTTTTACAAGATCCCTGAAATTTTTAAGTTCATTTTTCTCTATAATCGTGAGGACAACCCCCCCCCCCCCCCCACACACACACACACCGTGAGTTTTCAATGCATAGCACTTGGCTTGGCTACAACTGTGTTTGTTTAGTCACAACCCGTCCTTCTGATTGGTGTCATGTCACACCGCCGAAGTTATGCCTGAAATATCTTTCAACTAGTAAAATAGGGTGGTACTACATATGATAGGAATATTCACCACACAATTCTGACCTGTGCAAAACAAGTTACAGATTACGTAGATGTATATTTTGTGACGCTCTGGCGAGAGGAAAAAATTGTTACGTGTTCACTAGAAGCAGAAAGTATTAGCTTCTGATAGTCTAAAATAGCAAACATTGATACATTTTTTTATATCTTACTGCAGAGTTCGACTTTTCAAGCTTAAGACGTGAATATTCCCTAGCGTGAGTGCATTTTAGGATGTTTTTCCCAAAGCCTAATTAATTTCACGGTAAAAGATTTCAATATTATTTGCAAGCCACCAGTGTTGCGTCGAAGAAGGCGCCTCGTGAACCTCCCATTTGCGGAAATAAAACACTTGTTGGAAATCAGGCGGGTGAGAATTTCAGGTGCGACATTATTGAAACAAGCCAAAATGTCTTAAGCGCGGATCGGCTTTGAGTAAATGTTCAAAAACTGATAATTTTCGTTAAAAAAAAGAAAAGGAAAGGAAAACGCTAGATTTAACACACAGTAGTTGTAGAGCGCTTACTCTATATTTCGCCATTGTAAAAGGATAGGGTTCTTTGGAGTTCTCGCAGTCAGTATCCCTGTCACCGAGTACAATAGCCAATCAAACCAAAATCTCCCTTGGCTGCGAATAGAGGTCACTTATTCTTTTCAGAAACTAGTTGCAGGCGTTTGCGCCTCTTACAAGCGATATGAACGAGCAGTTGCTGTTCCAGTTGCAAAAAATGAGCTTCGTTGGTTTTCTTTTAGCACGTGCAATAATATTCTGATAAGTATTCTAAACATGGACCATTTGCCCGGCCCACTGCTCTTCTCTGGGAATTCGCTAACGCAGGGGGACTAATCGAAGTTGGTCATGTTGAGTTCTACCAGGGATGTCTAAGTATGCCTCGAACGGGAAAGTGAGAAAGGCAGACCGTGGAATTGGCAAGTTGGAGTCCAAAGCTATTGTGCAACACATCGGCGTCTTCGTTCTAGTGGGCTCTGGTAAATACACTTTGTTCTAATACCCACTTTCGCGCATTCCTCGCTGTGATGGCAGACGTACGTCATTAAGCAGATTAACTCCACCATACCAGCCCTGAAGACAGTCAGCTTCCGGCAAGACATCGCTGGCTGCTATCAACGCGTGGCCTGCAGGGCCACCATAGTTTGCGCAGGAGTAGTAGGAGCAGAGCTGGGCATAGTGTTCAAACTCCTGGCTCCCTTCCCTCCTCATGGAGGGAAGGGAGCCTACGACCGCAAGGCCGGCGGAGACTAAGTCGGTTACATTTATCTTCCTAAACTTCGGACACGATATCAAGATCCTGGTGGAGAACCATCCGTGAAGGGATTGAAAGCTGACGTTTCGAGCGTTAGCCATTCGTCACAAGAATGGTTCTCCACTCTCCGCCTTCGTCGCCTACTCTGCTTAGAAGATTAGGTGGAAAGGGACAAAGAGTCCTGAACATTAGGACTCCTTGCCGTGATGAGTTTCAGAACATGAGTTGAGTTTCA
This sequence comes from Siderastrea siderea, assembly GCA_964030785.1. NCBI lineage: Eukaryota > Metazoa > Cnidaria > Anthozoa > Scleractinia > Rhizangiidae > Siderastrea > Siderastrea siderea. The sequence continues at coordinate 47,398,404 of OZ034970.1, forward strand.
AACTTAACATTATAATTTTCAGTTTCATGTATAAAAGTGTAATCGGCTAGGTTTGCCATAAAATGGTTTTATAAGCTTATAAAGGACGAAAAGGACGGTTCCGAAATCTTGGATTTTTGATCCACACAGTAGGTATAAACGACAACGGAAAACGTTTGCCAAACAGAATGCCTTGTCATTCTCAAAACGTACATGAGCTTGCATAAGAGCAACTCGCAAAACCAATCCCGGCAACTGATGAGACCCATGTGGAGGGTCGAAACCATGGTCTTGCCTGTACAAATCGGCAGTCGAAAGACTTGCTTACAAAAGGAGGAAACATATCGAGCTCCATCGACACGAAACTCACAGTTTCGAAAGGGGCTAATTGTTACGCATTTGACTGAACTCAATGTCAACAAACGGTGCCAAAGCTCAAACACGTTTTAATGGCACTTTATAAAACCAAAACAGTCATTGCAACAACAAATCTTGCGAGCCACTGTTCATATCCTTTCTTAAAAATCACATACTTGTCAGTACAAAAATATTAAGAGACTACATTATATAAATGTTTGCACTGTTAGAAGTCGTGCAGGCCTGTCGCTCCTTGCTACTCCCCACTGAGATTGAAAGCTGACGTTTCGAGCGTTAGCCATTCGTCACAAGAATGGTTCTCAACTCTCCGCCTTCGTCGCCTACACTGCTTAGAAGATTAGGCGGAAAGGGACAAAGAGTCCTGAACATTAGGACTCCTTGCCGTGATGAGTTTCAGAACATGAGTTGAGTTTCAAACTTGACGTTATAATTTTGAGTTTCATGTATAAAAGTGTAATCCGCTACGTTTGCCATAAAATGGTTTCATAAGCTTATAAAGAACGAAAAGGGCTGTTCCGGCACCCCTGGCCACACCTCTGGTTTGTGCTTGAGTAAACTCAACATTCCTTTTTTTTTTTACTTTCTTACTCCTCTCTTGACCAATTTTTGAAGACCAATACGTAGAGACCTAATAATAATTTCTTTTCAAAGCCCTAGTAACAGGCAAGGTTTTGGCAAGGCTTCACTGTGTCTAATGATAACGATAAATAAATAATCGGTTGTTGCGTCCACAGGTTTTCAAAGCTCTCATTGCTTTGTTTTTGTTTTTTGTTTGTGTGTTTTTTGCTTGCTTGTTTGTTGTTGTTTTTGTTGTTTCCTGTGCATTTCCCCTCCAAATCACTTTTCCCAAAGTCAAACCTGATGTGAGGTAAAATCAAGTGCGTGACATTTTGTTACATGACTCAAACTAAACAGACTTGTGAGCTTTCGGCAAGAAATTATCGTTTCGAAATGTTGCAACGAACGCAGAAAAGACATCTTATAGGAGAAAACTGTTTTGAAGTTCAAATAAGGCAAAATCATTTTAATTCTGAAGGTTCTTGATTTTAACAAAAGGAGGCGTGATGGAAATAAGTCATTTGGGTTGATTGCCAATACGCGATACTTCAGTGATGTTGTTGACCCCAGACGTCAAGATGGTTATTATAAAAGAATAAGCACAGAACCTGACATTTAGACAATACCATAAGCAGGTGAGCTAGACTTTACTTTTCCGCTGTGGATTACAACCGAATACCAACCAAAAGAGAAGAAATGTCCGCATTTTCGGTTATTTGGTTGGAGGTATGTGCCAATTGTAGACGTGTTAATGATGTAATTATCGCGATTTTGAGAGCGTTTGTACTCGGCGCTGATAAAAAGGCCGCAACTAATTTTAAACCTGGTTTAAGAACGACATTTCCTCTTTCAAGAATTCTGAACTTCAAGTGATTTGGTGTTTTACCGGGGAGGGAAAATTTCTCTTAAAGAAATGCGCCAAATTGAGAATTCTGAGCAAGCGAACTATAGTGGTTTTCAGCAGCTCGTCATGACCTTGAAAATTTATCCACAAAAGTAAAATTTGACTCAAATTACTTGTAAACTTTTCAACAGTAAATTTCTAAGCTCAAAAGAGGATTTTTCTATGACGCGAATTAAAGAGAGCGAAGTTTATGAGAAGGGATGATTCGCGTTTATTCGGGGTGTAGAGAAACAAAGTGCGGTAACGGTTTTTTTAGGTTTAAAAATATTTTCTCAACAAAAAATGCCACTATGTTTCTAGAGTTACCATACGGTATCTCTGGGCGAAAAATGGAGAATTTTGGTTTTTCATCATGTGCCACATATTTTCGATTTCGCTCGGTCTTAGTGGACATTGCCTCTTAAAACCTCCAAAAGCCATGGGCTTACTATTGGCAAATGAGATAATTAAAATTAGCTTTGTTTTCCTTTTGAGGTTTTTATTCCATCAACCTGATGTCAGAAAAATATGACAGTTTATTATAAGGCTTTGGTTAAGAAATGTGTACTCTGAGCTATATTCCCAAACATTATCAATTCAAATAAAAATTTGAAGAGCAGTTTTGAAATAAGGTTATATATATATATATTTGACCTTTTCTGCTAAATATTTTGATGTCATAGATTAGTGTGATTGTAATTAAGCACCTACACCAGAAATTCATGAGGAATTGAACAAGTTCTTACGAGGTTCTGCCTACATGTTCCCTCAATACTACTATGTGGTTGATGCGTGAGAATGGAATGAATCCTGGAGTATCTCTTAGAAGTAAAGGTAATTCGGAGCCACGCCCACAAATCAATACCTTGGACCCTTTTACGGCTTTATTTCAATAGGTCTGAAGAACACACCCATAACTTTTATTAACCCCCCCCCCCCCCAACGCCACCATCCCAGGAATGAAGATTCAGACCTATTTGAGTAAATTCACTTTATGGGGAAAACTATTTCAATTCTCAATGACTGATTCACCACAGTCTGATCCCTTCTTGTCAGTTCACTGCCTGATAGGTTTCAGGCTATTCTGAAATTATTTAGGAAGAGGTTTTTCTTTATGTTTTTCTTTGGTACTAGATTATGGCAATCAGTAAGAAGGCTTATTGGTGGCATTAGATACATTGTAAAGGCTAATAATCAAACCGAAAACAAAATTGAAAGTACAAGATTTACTTCCATCACGGTCTGGGGTAGTGACAGAGTGATTCATAATCTGTGCATCGAATAAAGTCACTAATGATTACTGGACCATTTGTTATTCTCTTTGGCAACCCTTTTAGTCACGGATTGGTTAATTGATTGATTGATTCATTTTTTATGTTTAATTGGCTGATTGACTGATTCATCAACCGAGTGGTTGAGTGGTTGATTGATCGACTGATTGGTAGTTAAATAGATGAATGAATTGATTCACCTGAGGCAAGGTGAACAAAAATTGCGCCCATTATGTTTAAGTTTACGACCTACAACATGGGCTTTTTTAAAATTTATAACACAGGTTCTAATGTAATGAGAGGTGTATTACCAATAATTAACTAATTAACTAATTGGGGACTGGGACTGGCATGAGTGGCGAGTAGACGCGTTCGCTAAAGCTCCGCTCGCGTTTTTGACTTTTCCCTCATTTTTTCCCGCCTATGGCTGATATCTTCGTATCTGTAAAAAGGAAATTGACAGAAAGAAAGAGTTCCAGCTCTTCAGAATCAAATTCGCCGGAAGGGAAACGTACAAAAGACGAAAACGAAGACGAAGTCCTACGAGGATTAAACATGGCGGATGAAATGGGAGGCAAACTGGACAAAATTATCGCTCAACTTAGGAAACTTGACAGTATCGAGACTACGTTAAATGAAATTTGCAACAAAGTCGCTAAGATTGAGGGGGAGGTTAAGAAACTGCAAAGCTTAATGGACGGAAAAGTTAAAGGAACGGAAACCAAAGTGGAAGAAATGGACAAAGGGCTAACCTGGTTGAATGAGCAGGTTGAGCAGATACAAAATAAGATTTAAAAAATGGAGGATACAAAGGAAAAAGAATTTTCAGAACTTCATTAGAAACAACTTTATGCTGAAGCGTATAGCCGCAGAGAAAATCTGAAATTCTTTGGAATCCCCGAAACGGAAACCACTTCTTCGGCAGAGCAAGATGGTGGAGACACGCATAAAGTTTCAATTTTATTTTTTATCATAAAGTGTCAATTTACCAACAATGTCCTGGGATTTGAAGATCCTGCTAATCGCATAGAGTTTCAAAGGGTCCATCGTATTGGTAAAGTGAAACCAGAGAAACCGAGACCAATCATTGCGCGCTTTCTGCGCTTGTCAGACAGGGAAAGAGTGCTGAGGGCAGGATTTCAGTTAAATAAAGATACAGGCTTTAAGATCTTGGAAGATTTTCCTCAGGAAATCATTAATAGACGCCGTTCGCAGATGTCGAGACTTATGGAAGCTAAGAAGGCTGGAAAGAAGGTATCCTTTAGTAGGAGTGAACCGGACAAGTTATACATAAATAGTGTTTATGTTCCGACCTGACAAATTAAATACACTGTAGCGAAAATATTAATAGTAGATAATTGCACAGCGAACGTCAGTCGCAGTTTTGGCCTGCATGGCGGGAAATACGACAACGTAAATTGAAATATATTGGGCAATAGGCAGCGGTTGCTTGTGCTTCGCTTACAATTTTTCATTTTTTTTTTCGCATGATAGGTAAGCGGTATTTTTGTTTTGAGCCCTCACAGTTGGTTTCTGGGGCTTTACTTGTGCCAAGAAAGATCTCTCAGGATTGTTTGCTGAGTGTTGTTTGTACGTATTTGTCATTTTTTGTGTCCTATTCTTACTATTATCATGTCCTTCTTTTTGTTTTGTCGCGTTACTTGTGCTTGTTTAGTCTTTGTCTTTGCTTTCTACAGGCAGTGGGGTGAATACAATTGTAAATTGCCTTGTCGGAAAATGAATGTAATTAAGCAGTTATTTGCCTTATTCAAGCAACATAATAACGGTCATGGCAAATGTCAATTTTAAATTTATTTCACTAAATGCTCGGGGGATTCGGGATTTGAACAAAAAGAAATCCATTTTTTCGTGGCTGCAAAGGCAAAAAGCTGACATTGCTTTCTTGCAAGAGACGTATAGCACGTGTGATGTAGTCGACAAGTGGAGATTTCAGTGGCCTGGAAAATTTTTTTACTCGCATGGCACCAATCATAGCAAAGGAGTTATGATACTTGTTAGTGATAAATTGCAATTCGAACTTAAGTCTGAAGTTCAAGACAAGGATGATCGTTATATTTTGATTGATGCGGTTATTCAAGACTCCCCCTTTTTATTGTTAACTATTTATTCTCCCAACAACACCGCAGAGCAATATACTTTTTTCTCAGGCATTTTGAACACCTTGGAAGAAGCAACTCATGATTCGGGCCGTCAGCTCATTATTGGAGGGGATTTTAATGCTCATTTAGATCCTGAGCTAGACAGCGCAGGCGGGAAAACAATTAGGAAAGACTCGGTTAAAAATATAATAGACATCAAACTGGCTTTTGATTTGGTCGACATCTGGCGAATCAGGAATACTGATAAAAAACAATATACATGGAGGCAGAAGAGACCTCTTATTCAACGGCGTTTGGATTATTGGCTAATTAGTGACTGCCTTCAGGATATAATCGAACACACTGACATTATCCCCTCAATAAGGCCCGACCACTCGGCTATTACTTTGCAAATAAATAGCATTGAAGATCAAGTTCGTGGCCCTTTACACTGGTGTTTCAATTCGAGCCTTTTAAACGACGAAAACTACGTTGAGTTAATTACCGCTAAGTATGGTAAGTGGATACAGGAATTTGCAGATGTTCAAGACAAACGCCTTCTTTGGGATTTGATTAAATATAAAATAAGGCAATTCACTATTTCCTACAGTAAGGGAAAGGCCAAAGAAAGAAGAAATAAGTTTCAAGATGTTGAAAACAGATTAAAAGAGAATGAAAAATTATGTGCAGAGAATCCAACCGAGGAAAATATTGAAGCTCTTGAAGAGTAAAAAATCGAATATAATTCTTTGTATGACTACTTCACTCAAGGCAATATCATACGTTCGAGGGCGAATTGGTATGAGAAAGGGGAAAAGAATAATAAATACTTTCTAAGCCTTGAGAAAAACAATACAATGAAAACATGCATAAGGAGATTAGTGAACAAACACGGAGAAGAAATCACAAACAGTAAAGCCATCATGGCCGAATTAAAAGGTTTTTATCAAGATCTTTATGACAACAAGGATAAGGATACTTGCGTGGGTGATATTCGTAGTTACATTGGAAACTTAGGAATACCCTTACTATCAGAGAAGCTGCAGCGTCAGTGTGAAGGGTCCCTAACATACGCTGAATGTTTAAATGTTCTAGACACTTTAAAAAATAACAAATCGCCCGCAACGATGGTTTGACAGCGGAGTTTTATAAAAAATTCTGGCCTTTTTGGGAACATTATTGGTTGACTCTCTGAATACGGCTTTCGTTCACGGGAAGCTATCAAATTCGCAAAGACAGGGAATAATTCGACTTATCGAGAAGAAAGATAAAGATAAAAGATTTGTGGAAAATTGGAGACCTATATCTTTACTAAATGTAGATTACAAAATTGGATCCAAAGCCCTGGCTACAAGGTTAGAGAAAGTTCTCCCTGAAATTATACACGAGAATCAATGCGCATATGTGAAGGGCAGAACTATCTTTGATGCGGTGAGATCAATTGGTGATATCATGGAGTATACTAAGCTAAATTACATTCCCGGGCTGATGACCACCTTCGACTTCAAAAAGGCCTTTGACTCAATAAGCTGGCAATTTCTCACAGAAGCATTACGATCCTTTAATTTCGGAGAATCGTTTATTCGTTGGGTGAAGGTACTTTATTCAGATATTTCAAGTTGTGTGATGAACAACGGCTTTGCTTCTGAACTTTTTGAAATCAAACGTGGTGTTCGACAAGGTGACCCACTATCCCCTTATCTTTTTATCATTGCACTTGAAATTGTAAATGTGGCTATACGTAAAAATAAAGAAATTGAAGGAATTACATTAGGGAAAAACGAAATCAAGCTCAGTATTTTCGCAGACGATTTAACCACTTTCGTTAAAAACACAAAATCATTTCGCCTGTTAGTCATGCTGTTGGAGAACTTTGGTAACATATCAGGGTTGAAAATAAACGAGGAAAAAACGGAAGCATATTGGTTGGGAAGTTTGCATGCAGCCCCAGAGAACATCGGAATTTCCACAGTTAATAAACCATTGAAAATTTTGGGGATATACTTCACCTACGACTGGCAAAAGTATCAGGAACTTAATTTCGAGAGTATCATCAAGTCTATCAAAAAATCTATCAATCTTTGGAATTGGAGAAACCTAACACTTCTTGGACGAATACAGATAATCAAGACGTACGCAATGCCTAAATTTATGTTTAGAGCAGCACAAATACCGTTAACAAAAGATATCATCAAAGAAATCAACACAGTCTTATTCCAGTTTGTGTGGAGAGGCCGCAAAGATAAAATAAAACGCCTGTCTCTAATCGGTGACTACAAGGATGGCGGGTTAAGAATGCCGCACGTAGAATCCCTTATAAAAGCTCAAAGGATTATATGTCTCAAAAAGTATTTAGATGGAAACAAAAGCACATGGAAAATATTTTTGGATCACTATGTTAGGGACTATGGAGGCTCCTTCCTGTTGAAATGTAACTATGATGTGTCTGACCTACCACGTTGTTTACCTAAGTTCTATCGAGAATGTCTTTGTGAGTGGTCTTCATATAATGCGGATAGTTCATGTGTCTCCTCTCCATCTCAAGTGCTCAACGAAATCATTTGGAACAACAAATCTATTCGCAGAGATGGTAGACCTTTGTACAGAAACAAAAATAAAAGTAAAGGTATATTAAGACTCGGAGATATCTTAACTCTCAGGGATTATAAATTAAAATCTTGGGATCAGATGAAAAAGAATGGCATAACAAATGCAGAGTATTTTCTTTTAATGGGTATCTATAATGCAATTCCTAAAGACTGGATAAACTTATTAGGACTCAATCAAATTCGTCAAATGTGGCCTCGTCTAATGACAACGCAGATCTGCCTGACGCATCTCTCTCTTCTTCCTCTAGAGGGGTATATTGGGACCTAGTAGAAAAAATAAAAATTGCTCCAACTGCTGAGTCTAAATATGAAGAAATTTTCTCTGCGCATGACTTACGGTGGGAACAGTTCTACCTTCTCCCGAGAAAGGCAACTCTTGATTCCAAAACAAGAGAATTTCAGTATAAACTGTTGCACAGAATTATTTACACAAATAAGATTCTTCATAAAATGGGCTTGGTACCGTCACCTATGTGTTCCTTTTGTGGAAATATGGAGGAATCTCTCGAGCATTTGTTTATTTATTGCGATATCTCAAAACATTTCTGGTCATCATTGACTGAGTGGTTAAATGAGTTTGGTTTTGATGTTAGGTATCTGAGCACTTTTGACATAGCGTTTGGTCTCACTAGCAAAGACAGTCTATTATTAAATCATGTAATTATTCTCGGTAAATATATAATTCACCAAAGCCGCTCTTTAAACATAAAACCCACTCTAACACTGTTGAAAGCAAAAATTCGCTCTACCTATCAAATAGAAAGTCTTATAGCAAAGAATAATGAGGACTCGAAAATTCATAAGAAAAAATGGCAAAAACTGCTTCCTTTCGTTGACAGCCCTTAAGGAATTTTAATATCAAGTAATCTACTTAATTGTTGTAAACATCTTTTATTTGTAGATAAGCATTCTGTAATGCATTCTGTAATTGTTGCTTTCTGTAATGTTTTTGCGTTTTTTAATGTAGGCCTGCCTTGTACCTTGTACTTTGTTTTGTGGTTATCAATAAAGGTTTTTATATTTATTAAAAAATAATAATAATAATAATTAACTAATAATAATAATAATAATAATAATAATAATAACAATAATAATAACGATAATAATAATAATAATAGTAATAATAATAATAATAATAATAATAATAATAATAGTAATAACCTTATTAATAGCTCCCAAAAGGGCTTTTCAGGTATTAAGTACAATAGTAAAAGTGAAATGATAAAAAAAGGTAAAAAGGGCTAACAATCTTTGTAAAATTCGTTATATAAAATGCTTCTAAAAGAAGTTTTAAAATTATGTACAGTGTCAATGCATTTCAAATGTTCTGGCAGATTGTTCCACAGTTTCACTGCCCTGAATAAAAAGGACCGCTGACCAGTAGCAGTTTTACAGAAAGGAATTTCTAACGTGTTTCTGTGGCTCGTGGGTGGCTCATGGATTTCAGATCTTTGGGCAAATCTGCCAGACAAATACTGAGGTGGACAACCCTTAAAGGGGCATAGTCACGCTATTTTAGTTCACTTTAAAAACCAAAAATATGTCTTCACATCAATGAACGCCCACAAATAATGGTCTAGTTTTGTTACCAAAGACTATATTACTTGACTGAAACTATTTCTATCGTCTGTTGCTACGGATGGCACGGATGGAAATGGATTAAAATTTGAAAAAATGAGGCTAAACTTTTCAAATTCTTTCAGCGTGTTGACATTAAATTGATATTGAATGGTCATGGTTTGTTTTCTCTTAATGAAATTAAGTTAATACGTTCCTTTAAATGTTCAAACAATGTTGGGCATGGAAAAAGTTAGCTACTGATAATTTTCGCACACTTTTAACCAAAAATCTGCGAAATCCTCGTGACTATGCCCCTTTAAGGCATTTGAAAGCGAAGACAGCATCTCTATAGCGGAGCTTATAGCACACTCGTAGCCAGTGAAGCTGATGAAGTGATGTAGTACTGAGAAAAAATAGAAAGTGCCTGAATTTTTGCAAAACGACTAAGAACAACTTTAGCTTGTCAAGTCGGAAATTTTTCTCATAAAATGCGAATTTTTATAATTGCCTGAGCCTGTAGTTCTTAATCAAGGCTAAGAAAAGAAATCTAGTGCATTTCATGGTAACGTCATACTTCAGGTACTTGAGGTAACGGTCGTTTTTGTTGACCATTGTATGATTGCTCGAAGTGGCACATTTGGATAACAGTAGATACTTTTAATTAAAAATTGTCGTCGAGAACCACCACCTCTTTCCAGCCGATTTGTTCTATTGTCGGGTTTTCTTCGCTCTTTCATAAGTTATATTGTCCGTTCGTTTATTCCCTGCTTTCATTCATTCAATCACATGGCTTTTGCTTTTCATCTATTTCCTTCAGTTTCGAGCTTCCCTTCATGTGATTTTTATTTGTGAGCTCATAAATGATAAGCCCAATTGTAAAATCCGAATATATTAAAACCTAGACGAGATTAGCTTTTCTTGGCTCTAATATTAAAGATAGCATAACACAGGGGAAAAAACGAATTTGATTTTTTGTTTTTCTGTTCCAGGTATAGCAACTTGCTCATTCCCCCTCCCCCCGCGTTCTTTAAATCTGTTTTGTTTTGTGTTTTCATTTCGAATTAGTCTTCCTTCACCTAACCCTATTTCAAGACAAAAATAAAGAGTGGACCAAAAGCAAAACAACTTCATCAATTAAATTTGCATTTTTATAATCACTAAAAAGAAAGACGGGGTGTCTTGTGCATAATAAAAACTTATAATTAGGCCTAGGTCGAAGTTAATATGTCAAATAAAGTGTAAGCTAACGCGGAAATGATAAATTTAGGACGTTACAGCAACACTGCCTTCATAAGGGTCTGAAAAACTATTTGCTGAACCAGGTTCGGCACCTATCCATTCAAGTTCGAAGTTAATTGATCATGACCAAGGCAGAGGCCCAGTCCACGCGTATGTGTTTTCATATAAAATCATATCAAACGTTTTCCCTCCACACGACCGTTTTTGAGATCATTTTCTCTTGTCATCCCCTCCACACTTAACGCAATTATAATGTCAATCTATTGAGCATGCGTAGGAAATTTTTATCAGCGGTTACGTCTCACGCTATGTTTAGAATTTAGAATGCACACAAGATAGGATGAAAAACTAAGTCAACAGAAAATAATTAAGGACAAGGCAGATTCCTTTCCATGGACCGAAGATGAAGTGGAACTTTTTTAAAAGATAACAAAAGACTGCAAAGTCTGATTCCTCAGGAATAACAAGCTGAGCGGTGAAATTGTCCCACCAAGCGCGTGTTCGTCCTAGTCCAAACCCGTTAAGTTACAGTTTTTGAAAGTCTCCGTTTTCGTCGTGCACTCTAAAACGATAAGCAAGCGTTTTCAAATCGCCTCACTTTGGAGAGCGTTTTCGAAAGTTTCCGTTTTTGGTGAAAACAACGTTTTCGTGTGGACGGGAGGCCACGGCAACGAGAATGTCACGAAACAATAGGTCTTAATGAGCAAAACAATGGCTCGGCACGTGCATTATACATTCTGGTACATTTCTTTGCCTTTTCTGCAAAACAGCAACACGTGGTCTCTACTAATTCAGCTCCCGTACAGTTTGACCAGAATGAAAGGTACTTCTTTGTAAGACGACCGCTTCAAAGACAGTTATCGTACATTGCAGTAAACATTTTTAAAAGCTAAATTATAACTTAGAACAAAGTTAACTTTCCAACTGATTTATGTTGAAAATCTGTTATTGACAGCATATCTTAATACATCTTTTTACATTAATTATTGAGACTAGGCAGTTATTTTCAAGAGATCTGGCTGCTAAAATGTAGATTCAAGAGCGGTTTAGCTGTTACATTTATATTTATCTATAATAACTTTTTCCCTGATATAGCTTCAGAAATTAACTACCTTGATAAACAGGAATTCCTGGAACAACATGGAATACATAAAATGCTCTGCAAGAAAGCAAAAATCATAAATTGCATTTACAAAGTAATGACTTACTTCTAGGAGATTTGCCGTTGATTCAAATTGGACAAAATATCCAAATACTCTATATACATTCTACTTTTTACTGTTCAGTGTAAACACGAAAACGAAAGCTAAAAATAGCAGGATGCAATAGTTCGAAACTGATGACTTAAAAAGAGAGCTCAAAAGGTGAAATACTGTTAGAAGTGCAAATGAAATCCTAAATCCAGTCCTGGATGTAATATATACAAGGCGTATACTTGTTGCCCTTTATCAGGAATGACAGACACTATAACTACACGGGTTTGGTTTGTTTTCTTTTGTGTGTGTGTGTGTGTGTGTGTGTGTGTGTGTGTGTGTGTGTGTGTGTGTGTGTGTGTGTGTGTGTGTTTGCCTTGTTTTGCATCTGTGGTGAGGTGAAGCCAAACTCCCCAAAGAACAATCACGAACACCAGAGGATGCACTGAGAAACGACAAACTTTCATTATCAGAATCGTACCAAGAGTCAGTCGCTTACTTTAATGTAAAGAGTTCTCTGTATTGCACTTTCAGGTATTGTTGTTTGAGAGAGGCGTCCTAGCAGACCTCAAGGAAGAAAGTTGTACTAGTCACGATAAACAGGTGACACCACAAAGGAAGAAAAAACAGTGACTTTTTTTTCCACTAGTGCTGGTAATTGATTATTTATGAAGAAAGGAGGTTGATATTCCTACGGTATCCAACAACAAACCAAACCGCATGGAGTTGAAAACACTGAGAAATGTTTAAAACTGACAACATGAAGAAGGACAGATCGAGATTTGTAACCATCTTAGCAAATCAAGTTTTGCTTTACAACAAGATAGTGATAAAATGTACAATATTTCGGCTCTATCCAAGAGTTATAGTCATGTACTGATAATGTTACAACTACGCAGCTGTAAGATTACCAACACAACATAAGGCAAGTTTAGTGGTAAAGAAATCATGATTGATTAGCGAAAAGGCTTAATATAATTTTCTAGAGGCCTTGAGTCCTTTATTGTTATTATCCAACTGTATTAGTTATTGTATAGTAAGCACGCGAAACGAGTACAAATATCCCACGGTATTGTACAGTTGGTTGTTGTACACCAGTCCGGGATCGTTATCAATTTTGATAACCATGTTACGTCACAACATGGCGGCCATTTCAGAAATCGGGGATGTTCGTACTTGGTCAGCTTTATTCGTTATTTATTCGGTAATACTAGGGTTATATACCAATAGTTCTATTCGAGAAAGCCAGGGAAGGAATGAACTCCACGTGTGTCAAAGATGGCGGATGAAGGCAGACGATGAAGAAGCAAATTTTACTCGCAAAGAGAAAGAACACTACAGATTCTGCGTCCAAATCAGGTATGTTTTTCCACTTTGCCGTTAAATTTGAGTTGTTTAAAGATTTTTGTGGCATCCACAAAAATTATGTCGTAATCTTTAACCTTATTCCTTTCGATTTGTCGTTTGTTTATCGTTGTGCACGATTTATTTAAAAAGTGCAATGGGGTATTTTGATTTGCAGTCCGATTGCACCACTAACCGCCATTTTGTGATCCTATTGACTGCGTCGCTTGATCCGTCGTGTCTAAGATGCTTCGTTAAATAGATTTTTGTGGTAATCCCCAGACATTGTTACGCAGATGTGTTTGAATTTCTGTGACACATTTAAGCTTTAAAGCTTAAGCTTACGGCTATAAAATGGTATTAGAGGACCTGCACGACTCCTATTTCACGTCTTTGTAAGCCGCGTCTGATATATCTCGATCTTTCGACCAATTTTGCTTCTTATATTTTTGTAGTGGGTTTAGTTTGGAGGATGTTTGAATGATGACTGAATTTAGCAGTTTATAAGGTTAGGCGTCGCATCTTTAAGACTTTGATCTCGAGTTCATATCTGTCTTTTTCTGATATCTTGTGGCCTAGTGCCTGCGTGTTATTCTTAGTTAAATTTGACCAAATCTGATCGTCTGTTAAGCGACTAAATGTGGTTTTAATGAGCTGCTCTCGGAGCGACTTTGGAATACCTGGCCACTTATCTACATATCTTTCGATGCTTTGAAGAACGAGCCATATGAATACAAAAGAAACAATTGTTTAATATTCAATGACATGCAAATATGTGCCCGGGTATTCTAAAGTTTAGCCGGCCCGGCCGCGGCTTATTGTGTTTAATTCTGTTGCAGGATGTTGTGTTGCGCATCACGGAGTGTAGCTATAGACCTTTTTCGTCAAGAAATTGAAAGTTGTAGCTTCTTTAGAGCTAAGCTTATATCTTTCGTTCTAAACAAACTTCCGCACATGCAAATTAAGTCTTAAATACATGAACAATTGCAGCCTCAATCACCTCCCGTGCAGTAGAATACTTCAATATACAAGCACGAGTATAAGCTGTATCGTCGTTTGTGAAAGCAATATTTGTTCATGGTGATTATTTCGTTTTTACTACAGACTGATGAACGTTCACCTTCCCTGCCATGAACACGGCAAAGAAAAAGAAGCAAGAACAGAGCGAACACTGTGAAAATAAAATGTAATCAAATGAATGAATAAACGCTTTGTTAATAGAATAATCGTTGTCTTCCTTCACTTGCCATTTCCCTCAGAACAGTCGTTGCTTGAGAAAATTTGACGTCGTATCCTGCGAGCAAAGTCTCCTTCAATCTTCCTCCGATTTTTCTAGATCGAAGGAGACTCTACTAACAGGATATCGAGCTGGGTCAATGAAGTATTCGAAATTCGTGTCACAGCGAATACAGCTGCGTCTCCGCGCTCCGGCAGCTTGCCGCGTTCGGAGGGAAGAGACGTCTAATACGTAATACCATTCTCAAATAATGTTCTTTTCATATTCCTGTGATATAAACATGAAATTCACTTGAAGAAGGTACAATGTAACTACTTCTCAGCCTTTGCGAAATCGTCTCGCATTCGTCCGCCATATTGAATTTATGGCTGATGCCTCGCAAATAGCGTCACGTGCACAAAAATTTGAGAGGCGATTGGCTAATGGTTTGTTTTGCTCTGAGTTATCAAAATTGATAACGATCCCGGACTGGTACACTGCCGTGCGCGCGCTCATCCCGTTAAACTTATAGTTACTGAAAAAGGTTAAGTTGGATAATTAATCTCTTATTACTGATGTTTCGGTGTGATACTCGTTGTTTGTATTTTGACCCGCCCCGCGGGCTCGTCAAAATACAGCACAACTTGTAAAAATATACGGCGATACTTCACACCGAAACATCTAAAAAGATATATTTATTAGTAGGATGAATAGCATTGTAAATGTGTTCTTTAACAAAAAAAAATTCCATTTGGGCGTGCGCGCGTAATCTGACAACTCACAGATGGCGTCAATTAACGCGGTTAGAACAAAGCAATGCTCTACACGCTGTAGGCGAGCAGCGTGATTATGTTTTTTACCACGTTTTGACGTCCCCTGTGCGTTATCAGAATACACACGCACTGCTAAATAAGATATGCTTGTTACACTGTTTCGATATCGGTTATCCCGCACAAAATTAGATAAGTTTTTCGACTTCATAGCGATGATTCAATCAAGTGAAGAATAACAACAATCAAGTTTGCGTTTCAAAGAACATTTTTGACAACCTTTATTTCATACAATCAAAAGAAGGCAATTGTACATGTGTTACTGAGCCTTACAGGACACCTTAACTTAAGACTTTTTTAACTTTGCCATCTTTTTTTCTCGAGTTAGGTTTTAGTTCAACAACAAGTTTGCTGTGGATAAGACCAGTCTCCAGTTTTCCTTTAAAAAAAAAAGAATGTTTCTCCTCTTTTGACTTCAAAGGCAAACTCTCAATAGGAAAGTTAAACTCCCACTGGTACTCTTAGTCTGTTCGATTCGTCCCCATTCCTTTTTTGGTGAAGAAAACATTCGTTTTCCGGTGGGATTTCCCGTCAGTTCTTGTGCTCGTGCTCACAGCTTTTCCCAGAGTAGAGTTTCTAAAAATGGCAGCAATTCAGAATGACAAAGTGTCACCATTTTGGTTGGTATAACGCGGACAGCGTTTTACATTTACTGATCTCTGTTTTAATCTGAAAGCCAGTGTAGTCTCAGTCATTTTAAATATACGGAAGATGAACCACAAGCAGGCTATCACAGTTGAGAATATTATGATCTATCTTGTTTAAGACCGTAAGACCGTATTGAAATTGAAAAGTCAACTGTTTTGAAAGTGAATAGAGAAATACTACCTGTATGACATTGATTTGGTGCGCGCAAAACAAAATCAGCTAAATTGGCGATCTACGAACAATAAATTCGCCGCCAACGAGGACACCTTTTGTTTCCGTGGTGGCATTGGAACCGTTGCTTAATCGCAGACTCATAACCTCAGCGTAGTTTATAATTATATGAATTGAGGGAGATGGGGAGCAGGGATGGCGCAGCGATGGAGCAGAGCACTCGCCTTCCACCAATGTGGTCCAGGTTCGATTCCTAGACTCCGCGTCAGAAGTGGGTTGAGTTTGTTGTTGGTTCTCGTCCTTACTCCGAGAGGTTTTTCTCCTGGTATTCCGGTTTCCCCTCGCCTCAAAGACCAACATTTCTAAATTCCAATTCGATCTGGACACAGTGGACGAAGAGTCACCCTGTGGACCAGTGCCACTACTAATTTCCATTATTTTCATTTTATTGAGGTTGCTTCTAAAGACAAAAATGGATGTCTAATAATGTCACAATAAAAACACCAACAATACTACTCGTTCCTATGTCGTGAAAAAGGATTCTTGCTTAAGTCCGTTTAACTCGTTTTCTGTGAAGGGATTTTCTTATTCCGTTGGAGTTGTTCGCGAGGGCCTCTGCGATAATCCAGGTATTCCGAGCCAGATTTCATTTTTTGCCTAGATGATTAAATACAGTTGACATGAAAAAAAAAATTCACAATCACATTTGTATCATTGCGAATATGCCACCTAACTTTACGTAAATTAACAAATAAACGAACAAGTAAACCATTCTTAAAAAGGAAAAGCTTTTGTGTAAATGGTTGGAGTGACTTGTAACATATATGAACATATATGAACATATATGTTCGCAGTTGCCTGTTTCCTGCTAAAAAGGTTCTCAGATTAAAATCTATTGTCTCTCAGGGATTACCATAACATGCTAGTAAGAAATAAGTTGATAATAACATAAAGTATGTTACATTATAATCGCAACTGGAACATGCTTGAAGGGGGGTAGTCTGCCGTTACAAAAAGTGTATTGTTCTGTGAGAGTGTTTAAGTAGATGGTTATAAGTCCCCCTGCTTGTATTTCTTGTATTAAGTAGCATTTTTCGACAAACATACAGTTGATTCTGGCTTAAAGCGCTTCTATATCTTAAGCCGAAGGAAGGTATAGTTTTTGCAACATCTCTTGAATTCGAAGATATATTGCAGCTGTGTCCTTTGCTGATGCCATGTTGACAAGAACAGCTGCCACTCTTTACTTGGTGACGTTTTTTTCTTTGTGAAATTTGCTCATTTCCATTTTATAGAAGTCTTTAAGCTGCGGCGTGCAAAGGTGTGTTTCGCAAAATTACTGAGAAATGAGTTTGAGTTCCCGGAACTGTAGTCTTAAAAGACACCCTCGGATAAAGGAAAGCAGAATATATCCCATGACTTGGATATGTTTGTTGTCATGGTCTCCTCTATACAAAGCCACGTTCCCACAAACGTTGGAGTCATCATGGTATCCTCAGCGCCAAACCTGATTATGGAGTCATAGGAAACGCAGTTGTCCATTTCATTTTTACTTAAAATGCCAATTCTTATTCTACTCTTTTCAGCTGAGCTTGAGTCCAACATAACATTGAACCCTTCCCTGTTGCAGATGAGCTGTAGTGACGCTTCTGCACCAATCAGAGTCTTCCTCTGACGTGTTACGACTCAGAGAAGTGGCACGGTTGTTCCCATCAAAAATTAGCGGGTACAAAGAGCTAGAGGTCTATTGGTCTGTTGGCCAAAATTCATATCCAGACAGATCTCAGTGAAAAATGTGTTTCAGTAGATCGATAACTTGGTCTCCTGTGTCGAAACAAGTCTCCCCTCCCACAAGGTGAAAGAATTCGTTGGTGCTCCAAGTCAGATCGTCATGGCCGCTTCGCGGCTCAAGTTCATTCGAGAAAAACAAAGAAAATACTTTGGGACCAGGGTAAACTGGCGATTGCCTAAAGGAACTATTTTCACTTATTGAACTAGAATGTATCCCATGGCTTTAATATGCCTATCACCATTGTCGGGATACCAGGAAGCCTCGTTTCCAGATGTGTTGGAATCATCTGGATGCCCTTTAGCACCAAACCCAATTCTGGAGTCACAACCATAGCAATCATTTTCATTGTTGCCAAGGATACCGATTCTTGCTTTGCCATTGTTGCACGCGGTATTAAACCCTTCTTTGTTGCAGTTGGTCTGCAAGGAGCCCTGGGAACCAATGAGCGACTTCCACGCTCAGGTATATTAAGGACTGGGTCATTTGAGGTACATTCAAAAATGAAGGGGGGGTGGTCTATCTCAGTAAGTATGCAACCTATTGACACGAAATTAAGCAAAAAGATGAAACTTGTTACGAAGGCTCCTTTTGATGAACAGCTGTGACAATAGGGATCACGTGACTAATTAAGGTATTAAATTTCGATATTATTCTTTAGGCGAGATGCAGGAGAACTTATGCAAACCTAACTTACAAAATGTCGTCCTAATAGTTTTTCTTGCATTAAGTTCTACATGAAATTAACTGGAAGGCGTGTCCAGGTCACGTGGTCATTGAAATGTCATGATTTTGCTGTCACGCAATAGCCATAAGACCCTCATCCAGGGTAGGGAGACCACTTTTCCAGTTACATTTGGAAAGTATCTCATAAAGGTAGAAACGCAATCACTGGAAATGCCAGGTAAACGTATTTTTTCCTAGTGTGCAGAAGCCCTAAAGAACAAAACCGGAAGTGAAACCTTAATTGGTCACGCAATGTGTTGCCATGGAAATGTCAATGTCAAAAATACTATATCAACAGGATAAAGGCCATGGCCAAGTCTCACATTTATCCAATGTTTCCTTTCGAAGATAGACCACCCCCATTACTTTCTGGATCAGATACTTGCAGACCCAGTCCTTAATATACCTGAGCGTGTCACGACCCAGTGAGGTGAAGCGGTAGTTGCCGTCAGCGATCAGTGAATGTAGAGAGCTGGCATGCTTGTTAATGGCAATGAAATTGATTTGTTGACCTATCTTCATTCCGAGACATACCTTGGAGAAAGCTGTTTCCCAATATGTTGGCAGCTTGGTCTCTTGTGAGTCGAAGGCAGTCTCACCTCCAGCAATGTTGAAGGTTTCGTTGTTGCTCCAAAGGATGGAATCGTAGTGGAAGGTAGGCTTTATATAAGAAACAAAAAAATAGACAACAGCTGTTAGTGGACAAAAGAACTACAAAACCAATCATCCCTGTAGATTCATTTTTGAAGCGTCCATGGTTCACCCGCAGCTTGGTGCTTGATACATTTAGGCCCACAATACGTGCAGAACCGACGAAGCATTGGTTCGTCCGCGAGAGCAAAGCAAGCAAGGCGTGCGTGACCGCAAGTTGGATAACATCCAAACGTGCGTGACAGTAAGGCTTTGTTCACACGGAACGGTTCCGGTTCGAAAATTGGTCCGGATAGGCCTGCTGTTCACACGGGACCTGCTATTCGCCTATCTGATCCGGTTTAGGTCCAAGTATTGGACCTACCAAAGAGCAGGTCTAATTTGGAACCGTTTAGGTACCAGACCGGTACAATGTGAACACCTCAACGGTTCCGTTTTGGTTCCAAGAGCGCAATTTAGGCTTGGGTCTAGCTAAATTTTTCGCACTCCTTGTTGTCTTTTGATTAGGGACCTAACGCAAACACGACAGCAAGGCCAAGGAAAATGTCTTCGTAAAGAAAAGTGAATGGCATTTTAATCTACTACGTGATTACCGGTATTATATACTACTGGTTGAAGTCACCTGATCTGGCCGAATTATGTACCAGCTGAATTTATAATGTCACTGTTCAATGATGACTTGAAATAGCAGCGGCAATTCATTATCTGTCAAGTTCGGCTCAATGTTGAAACTGCTTCATCCTGATTTTGCGCTTGCTTAACTGGTAGTAACAGCTGATGCACTCGTTTTGAGTCGTGTGAACAGACCCGGTCTGGGTCCGGTTCTGGACTATAACCATGAGCTCATATAAGAAACGCTCCCGTGTGAACATAGCCTAACTTGCAGGTAAATAAATAGACGAAGGGCAGGCTGATTTATACTGCTTATACTGATTCTACTGATTATAATACTGGGGCTATATTTTCTGTAGTTTTTTTCGATATTTTGTCAGGCATGGCCTGACTTTAGGGACTGTGACTACATTGCCTGTAATGCCGATATTCCACACTCATTTCTCACACAATCAGAAACGATTTATGATTTTTATCAAAATATTTCCATTTGCATTTCGACCCCATAAAAAAGCAGTGCTTTTCGACCCCCATAAAAAGCAAATTTGAGTCGGCACTTCGGCATGATTTCCATGTAGTATTTAACCTATAAAAAGCAGTTACCCCGCGGCACTTACGCCATGATTTCATGCATTTACACCCTTTTGAGTCGGCACTTTTTTGCCATGAAATCCATGTAGTATTCGACCCCTGAAAAAGCAGTTGCGTTTTGACCCCCATTAACGGCACTTTCGCCTTGAATTACATGCATTTACACCATCATGTAAAAGCATGAATCTGTACATTTCATGTGGAAAACCAACGCATTCTTCCATCGCGTGACGCCAGACTACAGGAAGTTTTAAAACCACAGGGACTTTCCCGAGGAAATGAGTCATCAGATTTCTATTGTTTTTTGGGGTCATACGATTATCATGTGATTTCAGATGATCTTGTAATTTAAAGTAAAGTTTGTTAGTAAAGTTTGTCAGTAAAGTTTGTCAGTAAAGTTTGTCAGTAAAGATTTACTCGAAGTAAACGGTGAGTTCTTTGATTTTCTCTTGCTTCTTCTCATTTATCTTTGTTAATGCATCTTCTTTTGATGTTTTGCCATATCTCGCCATTGTTTTGAATCTCTTTCCGTCTATAATATTATCGATAAACCAGCATTTGTTTTTTGCGTCGTCTTTGATTGTTAATTTGTTCTCTAGTTTGGCTATTCTCTCTTCAAGTTGTTTTTTATTTTCTATGGTAGCCTTGTATTCTATTTTTTTGGTTTTCTTATTTGGATTTGATCTTATGTTTATTAATTCTTTGCCATATTTTTCCGCATATTCGTGAATATATCCGTTTTCAACTTGTTCTAAATTCTTTTTGTCATTACTTGGTGCATTTACAATCAATTCTATTTTTGGTTTGTGTTGTTTGTTTTTAAACACTTGGCTTTTCATGTTCGATAGATGCCATTTGAGTCTGGTTTCCAGTTCTTCACATGTTGAACCTACATATACCAATCCGTTATCAAATGTTACCTGATATATCTTTCCATTCTTGTACAAGCTGTTGAATTTACTGTTGACTAATTCTAATATTGGTTGCCGTTTGTTGAAATACTTATTGTTTATCTCTTTGTTATTCAAATGTATGTACTCTATCTTGGTTGTTCTGCTCAATGCCGTGTACAGTTGTTTTTTGTTCATACGATTCACGTCATGAATGTTATAATGTTCGTCGATATCTGCTCCCTGGTATTTGTATACTGTCACACAGAAGCTCGGGATGAAGCTTTCGGAAAACTCTTTTATGTCATACCATTCGTTGTTAACCTTGAATTTATTCTCTTTTATTTTCTCAATAACGAATTCCATAGTGTTGAATATATTTTTGTCCTTCATATTTGTTGTCGCAAGTACTGGCATGTTTTGACATACCTTATAAGTTTCCTTTTTATTGTCAAATTTGAACTCTACCGTTTCATACCTCTTGTCCTTTGTGAATTGGTCGCAACATTGTGCATTTACCTTTATTCTTGTCGAGTTCAGGTAACATATATTTTTATAAAGTTTCTTATCAATAGGTTGGAAATATGTCGAGATTTTACCATGTTTCAAGAATGTTTTCAACATCTCGTGAGTTTGTATGTCGTACCTGCATGATTTATCTATATATTGAAGAGTTTTAATCCGTGGACACATTTCGCTTATCGTTTTTGACTCCAGATAATTGTAATGTATCTGACTACCTCCTTCCACGGGCTCGCATTGGTTTGGATCACCAAACATATAAACAGTGATGTTGCAATTAATATATTCGTGATATATCTTTGTTATCCATTTGTTTGGTACCATGGAAAATTCTTCAATGAATATCGTTTTTCCACTGAGATTGTGATAATTTCCATCACTCCATTCACAAAAGTATGAGTCGAAAGTGCGACATATTTTATTTGCTTCCTCTTGTTCGTAACCATTAGAAATCAATTTACTCTTGACATTCTCAATAGCTTTATTTGTAAATGCTAATACTAAATGGCCGATCTGCTTTCTGTACCATTTTGCATAGTTTAGTAGTTTTACCACTTCCTGCCTGACCATTATATATACATCCTTTGCCAGTTTCAATCTTATAGTCTGTCATATCCATGTTTTCTCTGTAATGTTTTTCAAAATATGCTAATTGACTGTCTGTAACATATGCCCTGCCAATTTTTTTGGTGGTGAATTTAACATCCTTCTTATTTTTGAATTGTACTTCTGGGTTAGATATATAAATTCCGTCTGTATTATAACCATATAACACACTCTCCTTTCCATGGCATACCTTTATCAGTTGTAAACATTTTAGGATTGCTTCAGATACAACAAAACGGTTTATACTTGTATGATCTGAAAATATACGTTCGATTTTTTTCTCCCTTATCAAGAATATACCATCATGGTAATCAACTGTCATGTTTTTACCTTCTGCCAAACCACTCGTCCAACAACACATTGCTGTATCGTATTCTGTACAAGTAAAACCACAGTTTATTATATTGTATTTCCTTCCCAGATCTCCTATGAAGCTATTTGCTATTTTCTTCGCCTCACCTTCTGGGAGGGTATCGAATATGTATTTGAAGAACGCACTGAATGTATCTGGCTTCAGAGCTCTCTTGGTGATAATTTTGTATTTTATCTGTCTTAGAGGCATATTTAACTCATCTACAAGATATGATATCAGATTGGAGCTGTAAAACCCAGCTTCTATTTTTATGGGATTGCTGTAATTCTCAAGTACCGTTTCATCTATATAGAACTCGCCACAATTTCTCAGATCACTTTTGCAGTTAAATGGTTCAATCACATCGTGGATACTGTAAAGCGGAATTTCATGATTATTATTCAACAATATGCTCGGATAACATTTGGCAATATCAATACTCACCACATCATCGGGTATATCGTCGTACGTGCACCATTGTAACGCCCTTGGATAGAAATCATCAAGCATTTGCCTCGTGTTCACATTATAACATGATTCAGGAATATAACCGTTCAATTGCTTGAACAAGCTCCTCGCGATGCTGGTATAACTCTGATTAGTCCATTTGAATTCATGCGTCTTGTATATGTTAAACAGTTTATCACATATCGTTTTTCTTGTATTGTATTCTTCGTTCAAGAGGTACATATTATTATTGTGATCAATGAAACCATCGAGAACACCGTTGTTATTCCAATGTAGATATTCGACATAAAAATTTTCACTTCTGCTATATATATTAATAGCCTCGGTCATCTTTGTTTTTTCAGGAATAACTACTATATGATTTTCCTTATCCAAACTGCATATTTCTTCAACTGATTCAATTTTTGTAACGTTTTCGTGGCGTCTAGACCATTTCAAATCACACATGTATTTCAGTAAATTATCACATCCGCCCTGGTTTGCCTTCGATGCGACTATTTTTAGTTTCTCATCTGTTATTGGATGGCAATGATGGTCTTTTACGATGTATACCAAAACTACATTAGTTCGTGTGTTAGTTGCGATATGTGTGATAAATTTTTTGTATCTTGCATCAAAAGCGTGTATTGATACGTTATTATGACATTCTTTTGCCCAATCAATCAACTCAACGGTACTTATCATATCACCTTCTGGTACAAACTCGTAAATCTCACTCTTCAACTTGTCATAAGTGT
Organism: Siderastrea siderea; assembly: GCA_964030785.1. NCBI lineage: Eukaryota > Metazoa > Cnidaria > Anthozoa > Scleractinia > Rhizangiidae > Siderastrea > Siderastrea siderea. Next base: position 47,422,326 of record OZ034970.1, read on the forward strand.
ATGATTTAAAACCTGGTTGACCTCTCACCTGATCCCATACATAGTCAACCACACATGTATTTTCACCATGTCTTGTGATCGGTCGTTGTTTGTTCAAAAGGTAAGATTCGAGTTTTAATCTTCCCATTTTACGATTTTTGAATTGTTTTTTAGTTAGTTTTATGATTTCACACCCGATACCTGAAATGACTTCTTGAGATAATATGGCGAATTTATTTTTTAGCAATGTATACATGGCGAATTTATAGATGTCTAACTTGCTTAAATTTACTGGTTTTTCGACTGCGAATGATCCATAAATTTTTCTTATGTATTTTTTCTCCTTGTTTAAAGTTTGTTTGATTACTTTTTTGTATTTTATTCCATATTCATCCTTTTCCACACCTTCCTTAATCATTTCCTTTGGTAGTCTTTCATATTCTTCTTCAGACACATCCTTATTTGCGTCAATTTCTACATCTAATTTGATTGAGACCCTTTCACTTCTGCCTTCGATATGGTATAGTCTCCTTTCAAATAGCTCAATGAAACTCATTTTAGCTTTATTTTTGGATGAACTTCTCTTTTGTTCATCCTTTCGTAAACTGAATAGTGATGTTTTAATCAACGGGTAATAGCGTATATTTTGTGCTGTATTAATTGGGGGTTCGGGGGTTTTGACACGTCCCAACACATTGCGTTCGGTGTCATCAAACAGATTATCATGATTATGAACCACTTTCTGTTTTTTTGGCTTATTGGTTTTTTTGGTATCATTTACCACAATAATTTTAGGCTTCTTCTTCTTCTCCTGCTTCAGAAGCAATTTGATAAGTTCTGATTTGCTGAGTTTCTTCAAACTAGCTTTGTTCATTTCTATATAATTATATTCTTTTATTTCCATATATACATACTATAGTATTGATATTCTTTTAAGTAGTTTTTGCTGCGTTTTATATGGTCGAGAATTCAAATGATCCGTGATTGGATCCTTTGAACTATATTGAAAGAATTTATTTTTTGTGTATTATGTCAATTATTTTTCTCCATGATATTGATGGCATGCTATTTTTTCGGTGCTTTATCGTCTTCAAATGGCACCATTTACCGGCAAGAGTATAATTTAGTCCATTTTTACAAACGTCACAATACCATTCCTTATTTAGCATGTACTTCGATTTTTGTTGTTTTATAGCCTCCTTCTTCTCCTCTTCAGTTGAATACTTTTTTGGTCGACCTCGACCTCTCTTTACATTTTGATTTTCCATATATATAATCTATATATTATTTTTCTCTTTATAAGTGTTTGTGTATGAATTTCAAATGATTGCTTAATGTTTCTGTTGACTTGAATTTTCTGGAACAATGTTTGCATTTGATTCTTACACCCTGGAAATAAAGTATGATTTCTTTAATGATTTCATCATAATCGTTGCTGACTAATATTTTGTAATTGTTGTTTTCGTACTCTTGTAGCATCATCTCCTGTTCTTCTGAAAGCTTTCCATAACCAGTTGGTGTTTTAAATTCGATTGCAAAACCTGAGTACTTCAAATGCATATTTCCAATGAATAGATCACAAGCTCCCTTCTGATAACCCATGTTGTATGATTTTATTCTCATGTTACCATTAATTTGGTTTTCACCTAATGTTGGGATTAGGATTGCTTTAGGATAATTGTTTCTAATAAAGTTGACTACCTTTTTATGTAAATCATATTCTGTGTTGATATTGAATGTCAGCATTTTGTATGGCCTGTTGTTGAATTCATACTTACCGGTTTTTCTGATTGATGGTAAAACTTCCTTAGTAACCCATCGTTGGAAATCTTTAGCTTTATCCATTTTTGATCTCAATATTAGGCTGTACAATCCAGATTCATTTATATAAATCGTGTTTCCGGCGTTCCATGTAAGGGGGGACGATTCGTCCCCCCCGGATTTGAGCCTCTTAAGTGAACATTTATCTTCTTCATCAACAGGTTTGAAAATCGCTTTCTTGGTATCTTCATATCCCAAAATGCTAGCAACTGTTTTACCACGAAACCAAATATCATCATCCTTTTTGATAATATTCAGTTTTTTTCCTTCATAAGTGAAAATTTCCATATCTATGTATTAATGCTATATATTATTTTCTGTTTAAATAAGATAGCCAGAAACAATTATATTTTTGGCTACCAGAAGCAAAAGACAGCATATACTGTATCTATTAGATATAATATATGTTAGATAATATTGAATTCAGTCAGTAACTTTGTAATTTCGATTAAATTCTTTTTTAATTAGTCTATAGACTCGCGCACTTTTTTTCACGTACTCCAGCAAACCCATATATTCATCATTTTTCATCAATACATCATATCGACATTTTACATAATCTTCGTATTCAGTATCTTCATCATCTGAATCAGAATCGGAATCAGAGTCTGAATCAGAATCGGAATCAGTATCGTAATGAATATATTTATGTTCGTCTTCGTAAAATAGTTCAAAATCTTTTTTAATTATTCTATAGACTCGCGCACTTCTTTCCAAGTACTTCGAAAAAGGCCTAACTCCAGTATTTTCCATCAATATATAATATCGACGCATCATATAATCTACATAAGCCTCCTTACGATCCAGACGTGCTTTATTGATTTTATGAATTCTTGTGAGAAGATGTTTTTCTTTTCTCTTCAAACTATATTTCTTACAGACTTCGCAATACCACTGTTGTTTTTCAGTATCCATCTATATATATATATTAGATAATTCTCTTTAAAACATTTTATATATCCTTCAAGTCCTTGAACGGTATCCAACTGTTGAATTCATCACTATACCCCTTCCACTTCACCAAAGCTTGCTTCTTTTTATAATCTCTCCGAATGACTTTATCAATTCTGAATACCTCTTGTTTTGCTTTTAATAATTCAGGTTCATAAAAACTCCCTTGGATGTCTTCACCTCTGAGATCCTTTAGTTTGTAAGTTATTGGATTTGTATATTGGATTTTATCAACTGTAAAAACTTCCTCAGACCAATTTGGTGTATAGCCCTTATCAAACACATTCCGTTTATACTTACTTATTCTAACCTTTTCACCTATTTTGAATTTAGGTTTAGATGATACTTGCTCCAAATTACCATACAGATTGAAGTAAACAGTCCCTTCATTTTTCTTTTTACTGGCTTCTATGGGTGTCATTTTGATAGAGCTATGTTTAGTGTTGTTATACTGTTTCACTAATTTGGGTAACATGTCTAAATACTGTGTATTACCTTGAACAGTGAACTGTTTCCACATCTTGGTTTTAATTGTTCTGTTCCATCTTTCACAAACTGAAGACTTTTCCTCATTCTCAGTTGAGTACAAGGTTATTTTATTCTTATCAAGTAGTTCCTTAACATGTTTGTTGTAATACTCTTTGCCTTTGTCTGTCCAAAGATATTGTGGTTTTCTGCCTTCTTTAAGGATTGTTTTAAAAGCATTCATAACGGTTTCACCCTTTTTATCTTTTAATGGGACGATCCAACCGTATTTAGAGAATACATCTAAAACCATAAGAAGATATCTGTAGCCAGCGTTCCATCGACTGAACTGTTGCATCTCAACGATATCTGAACACCATGTCTCGTCAATATGATTTACAATAACACGCCGTCGAGTAAAATTTCGTTTTATGGGTTTGTGTAATTCATCAGCTAATTCTTTTTGCCAGTTTTCACTCGACGGCCTTTCCCGTTTTTTGTCTTCCTTTGTTTTACACCGAGACCTAGTTTCTGCTTCGTGTTAATCATATTTCTAGCCAGCCAATGTCCCCATTGTCTTTCATTGTAAGGCACACTGTCTAGAGCCTTAACCATTTTTCTATCAGCTTTATTCTTGTATTTTTTGTCATCCTTGCAAACCGAATAATCGACGTCGTGTTGCATTGCTATTGCATCCGTTTTACCAGTCGGTTTATCATATATTTTTAATATTTCACCAGTAACTGGATTATATTTTACTTGGTTTTCAAGATCGTTGTAAGGCCCAGTGTATTTATGACCAGGCAAAGTCCATCCTCCCTTTGGTTTAGGTAGCCTTCCAATGGCTTTATGTATATCTAAACTACCACCATCCAAATCCTTTCTGTCGGTTTTATACTTTCTATTTGGTCTAATTTTGGTTGATAATTGATCAAGAGCTTGACTTCCGACATTTTGAATCATTGGATTCAACTTATCCAGAGCATAATCGATAGCCTTTTTCTGCAGTTTTGGGTTTCTCAAGGCTTCTGATCCATAATATCTTCCCATTTCAACTGCCTTTTTTCCAAGCCAAGGAATACCGTGGTGAATCAATAAATCAGTACCAGTCGATGCTACTGTATCTAGTAAGCCCGCCCCTTTCGACGGGCGACCCCGTTTCCCGCCTGTTTGACGAATTTCGTTTTAATGATTCCACATTCTGCACAAGTACATTTAAGCATAAGCCTCCCATTTTTAGCCTTTTCATATCGTTCACTGCCTGGTACACATAGAGTGACCTTTTTTTGTTTCACGCAATATGATTTCATATATATATGAGTTAGATATTTTTAAAATACTGTTCTAAGAATTTCTCATTTTTAACCGTGTTAAATATGTCGAAAACTTCCAACAGATCAAAATATGATTTGCCCTTATTCATCTCATTTAAAAAGTATAAACAAAAGTAACCACATGTTGTCGTCATTAAATTTTGTATTTGGTTATTTTGATGAAGAAGTGTTAAATTCTTTTTTCTTGCGTGATTAACAATTTCTTGGAAGGGAGGTAAACCAAAGCTATCAAAGTAATTGACCACGTTATCTTTCACATATGTGGATACCCAATGGCTACCGCTCATATATGATGGTTCCAGATTGTAAATGAATAGAGCCTGTCTATGATTGTGCGGCACTGATTCATCTCTAGAAAGAACATCTTTAATTGGGATATTCAGATATTTACACCATTTTATTAAATCGTAATTGCTTAATGGGACATTGTTATGGAATTTTGGTTTTACAACAAAATGTTTAGAAGAGGGACTTTTTTGAACGGTGAGTTCTTGCCTAATAGTAGACCTTCGCCCTTTTTTTGAGATTTTTTTTTTTATTCCCCATACCGATTGTATCGTCTGGCCAATTTCCGTAAAAAGGCGGTGTTCTATAAGTGTTGGTCATCAAACCACCATCCTGTTTTGGTATAGATCTGGGTGGTCTTTGTTTAGGTCGTCCCATCTGAGGAGCTCCTTTACCAGTCATCTTCTTTATTGCCTCAATAGCTAAAGGGACTCCAATTGATGCAAGGAGACTCCCTAAGAACCCACCTGTTTGTACTTTTGTCGGTTTTATATGAACACCAGAGCCTGTTTGTAGAGCATTTAATATATCTTGTTTTTGTTTTGTGGTCAAAAGATGTTTATATGCTATCAACTGGTTGATTTTATTTTGTGGTATTAGGAACCCACCGGTTTGTAAACCTTTTCCAGATATCTTCTTAACAATCTGAGATGCTCCTTCAGATGCTAAACCTGCCAAAGCTGACAATCCAATAGTCTTGGCAATCGTTGGAGCGAAAGTTCTTCCAAGCGACAGAACTGTAGAGAGGAGTGATCCACCAACTTGCTTTCGAATGTTTGTTTTGGCTAGTTTGATGTCCATTCCTTTTCTCAATTTTCTATTTTTATTCAATCGCTTAACTATATTCTGAGGTACGTATAGAGTGTCATTCCCAGATAGAGAGTCCTTTGTCAGTCTCAAAATGATAGTTTCTCTTTTATGATACGCGTTACTAAGATTCTTTTTCTGGTTTGGTGATAAACTAACTTTAATTTCGTATAGTTGTGTCATATATTATATGTTAGATAAATTCTATTTAAAAAAACATATTCATTTAAATTTTCATCGATGTAAAACTTATTTATTTAAACTATCATCAATTCGTTTCCAACTGTCTTAACAACAACCTCACTCTCGTAAAATACGATGCTATGAGCTCGGACGTTTGCTGCTGGGGCTACATTGAGACGATAATGGAGAATCAACTGTTTAGGATCTCTCGTCACTACCTCTTTCTGATATGACAAATCAAAGTACAATAATCCATACAAACTAGTGAAATTGGATACATTAAGCTGTGTTCCTGAATTGTAATCGTTCTTACGATATGCATATGACATAAGATCATTGAATATCCTGATTTTTGAATCACTATCATATTCTAGTTCGGGATAAAACGTATTGTTTCCATATTCTAAACGACAACTCGAGAGAGAGCTATTAGCATCAGCTGCATTCAACTTGAAGGTGTCAAACACATACGGACTTCTCTCTTCTTCATTACCATTTGGTGCGACTGCCCGCTGGAGATATATAAAAACATGTTTGACGTTATCAATAGCTGGACTTATTTGAAACATATTCTGAACAGCTCTGGTATTTGCTGACTGATTGTAGAGATCTCGCATATATTTCCAGGTTGTTGGCTTGAGAAAATCTGAAACGAAATTACTATACATGCTGTCTTTTGGAACCAGTCTTGGGAGCCAAAGATACAATCTCTTTACTACAACACGACCATCGTCTGCCGCAGCTGCTTTATGAATCATTTCACTGTCTTCGTTAAGTGTAAGTTCAATTGTGAGCTGCATTGGAGGCAACATTTTTCTTTCTAATTCTTGGAAAAAGCTGTATCTGTTTAATGGAATCATCTCGTTCATTGATCTAGATCCTCCGTTTCCATTATTCAGTACCGCTTGAGTTAAAATACGACGGGCTTCGAATCCCAAGTTGGTAGCAGCTGTTGTTCCATCAGTATCAAGATACCAGAATGAATTCTTTCCAACAGATCGACTGAAGTCATCGCTGTATTCAAGGAGATTTTTAACATTTGTTATTCAATGTAAATTATCACTCTCGTAAACAATCTTACCAGAAGATTTAATAACCATATGTCTGATTAGACTGTGAGATCCGTTTATGATAGTTATGCGATCTGCTGCTGCATATCCAGAACCATCAGCCCTTTTTTGAAGCTCTTTAGTTACTTCGAAATACCCATTAAAAAAATCGAACATAGTCGACCTATCGTTGATTGTGAATCTGTACCCTGACTTTTTCTGGCCTTGATTGTTAGCAGGTTGCTCAATGACATTATCTAAATGGAAACGAACGTATTCATATCGTTGCAGATTGTTATCTGTTCTGAAACTCATTTATATGAATAGTTTAGATAAAATTTACTTTTTATATAAACCATTTCCCACTTGTTAGTCTATTTATAATTGGATAAAATTCACCTTTTTGAAAAACCATTTCCACTTATCAGTCTATTCAAAATTGTGTTGTAATCTTCTTCTTGTTTTGGTTTAGTAGGTTTGGTTGGTTTCACGATTTCATTCATTGGTTGTTTAGTTAAACCGTGTAATTTTCTCATAATAAGCTCTCCGCTTTTTTCAGATACTTTTTTTCCAAGTTTGTCTCCAGCATGTGAGATGCCAGATTCAAGCGCTTTTTTCGCCATTGGTTTAGCAACTTTTTTGAAAGCAGATGATGTAAGACTCATTAATGGTTTGAAAATGTTATCAACAATGATCCCAGACCCTTTATGTTCATAAACAAATCGTCCAAGTTTTGGATGATAAATACGCTTGTATTCAAATGATGCCATATATATAACTATTAGTTAGATTAATCTCTCTTCTCTCTTAAAATCAAACTGAATGAAGTGTCACTATGATTAAGATCTATGATTCTTCGTTTACCGTCTGTGATATAAATTCGAATTTTATTAATCGTATTTTTATTGACAGGATTGAACTGTACACGTCTTGGCTCTTGTGTGAATGAAAAACTTGGTGTTAAAGTACTAGTACTGAAACTATATATAATATCCGTTTCGTCACCATCAACTAAACTTTCGGATATGAGGTCTCAATGAACATTCAATATTTCTCTGTCTTGTGAGAGATTAGGAATTTGATCTCCAATATTTACACTACTTGTTAGAATTTTTTTATTGAATCCAATAAGATCATTAAAATTACTTTTAGAAAGATCTAATCTATAATTTTTGTCTAGTGTTATTATTGTTCTGAATATAGTATCGTTGAACTCCAAATTGATCGGATATGACGGATTGTTAGCTGCACCTGTTTTTGTTTTTTCTTTGATTAAATTGTCAAAATCAATGTAATTCCATACTCCAGGGCTAAATATTATATCCGTCCATTTAGTACCATTATCAGATGAATATCTTATTTTCTGATTATTGAGTTCTTTCGTAATGTTAAACCAAGTGAATGACATCGAAATGATTCGGTCTAGGCCAATTTCATATTGTCGGTTTGAATCGAGAATTATCGGATTACTGTATTTGATTGTGAAATCCGATGGTTTATTACCACTTTGGTTTTTTACGGTATGGGATGATAATACAAGTTGTCTATTCATATATATGATTAGTTTAGACTAAAATAGTTTTTGTATATTTTGTTGTATTGTGGCTTATTGAGTATTGAATTTCTCAACAAGATGTCGAGAAGTGCAACACCTGTGTTTCTTAGCTCTATGCTATTATTACCGGCAACCTTTGATCCTATAATCAGTTCAAGTTTTTTCATCATTTCTGTTGGATTATTGAAAAACATTACCTGTCCACCTCTTTTTGTTTTTTTCTTCAAACCAGACCCTTTAATAGATTTGAGTTTTTGGAGTTTTTGTTGATGGTAATTCATATAATCAGTCAGAACCTTTCTTGTATCTTGAATAATTTTTCTTTGATATTGAGCCTCAGCTTCAGTGATTGAACCACTATTTAATTTTTTAGTAATATTCATCGAATATCCAGAAAGTTGTTGTCGTTTCTCTTTAGCCTTTTTAAGGGTTTTGGTAAGATAAGATTTCCTCTTTTTGTCATTCATATCTTCTTGTTGAAGTTGTAATTCAATATCTTCATAATTCGGTATTTGAAGTTGATCTAAAGCTTGATTTATTCTATCCTCTTCAAGAATTTCGTAATCTGGTACTTCTTCTTCGTATTCTGGAGGAAGATCTTCAGGTTCATACATGTATTCTGGATCTATATACATTTGTTTTTTACCTGATGCTAAATCCTCAAGGACATCTTCATAAGATGGAGGTTTTGGAACTATCTGTTTCTCGTTTTCAGGTAAAACAGGTTGATCAAACAAATCGTCCAATCCATAATCAGGCACTTCATCATCAATAGCTATTCCATAATCTGGAACAGGTCGCTTTTTCTTTACCAATCTTCTCAACGGTGCTTTTGGGGCTGTAAGTTCCTTTAACTCAGATGTTATAGGTTTGAAAAGTTTCTCTGCCTCGACTTCACCCATTTGATCAGATATCTTTTTTTGTTTTATTGTATCTCTTACTGTGTTAATCTTTTTACCAAGCTCGGATCGTTTCTCAGCCATTTCTTTCCATTTGAGTAAACTCATTATATCATTTGTTTACATAAAATTTCGTATTTTGTTCGGAAAAATTAGGGTTATCATATATAAAAACGCTCGCATAGCGTGTCGCATAGCGTGTCGCATAGCGTGTGAAGTTGTATAACATAATATCATATGAGAATTCAAAATTACGACATCCAAGATGATGACAATGACGATTTTGTTCAATTAAAGAGTTTCATGCCAAACCGATGTTTTAGGATGCTTATTTGTGCTCCCTCTGGTGGTGGTAAAACAAATCTTCTGCTGGATATGATATATAGGCTTCTCTATTTTGATAAGATATACCTTTATGCTCGAAATCTCTCCCAAAGCAAATATAAGCATCTGTTGAAATCTCTTGAACCAATATCAAAAGAGGTCGGTTATGACGTGATAGAAGCAAGTAACGATGAAATCATCCCTCTGACAGATTTGTCTGATGAAAACCAAAAATTAATCATATTTGATGACTATTTGAATACAGGTAAGAAAAATGACGAACGGATACGAGACTACTTCACCAATTCAAGAAATAAAAATTGTTGTTGTATATATTTGAGTCAAAGCTATTACGGAACCGATAAAACAATAAGACTGAATAGTTCACATTTTTGTGTTTTTGAGTTTCCTTCTATAAACGAGCAATCGATGATTTGCCGAGAACTGAACATAAATAAATCAGATTATCAGAAAGCTACTAAGGATCCATATAGTTTTTTGTATGTTGATAAGGTCGAAAAAAAGGTAGCCCAAAATTTCGATGAAAGAATATAAACCATTAATATATGAGTTATACTAACGGTATCCTTAATCATGATGATTCTCAAGGACTAGGCAAGATAGGTTCAAGAGGTTTACCTGGTATTGGATTTAAATTAGATGCTAATAATGATTATGATATGCAGAATAAAAAATTAGTGAATGTAAAACAAGGAACTAATAATAATGATGTGGTTACAAAAAGCCAGTTAGATAGTGAAATAGCTAAGATTCCAAGTGTGGATACAACTCAGTTTGTGAAAAAGACAGGAGCAACTATGAACGGAGACCTTATTTTACAACCACAGCCGTACCCAATTCATGGAAACACGGATAAAGCCATCTCTTATAATACAGCCCGGAATATATTCTTGAGTAAAAAAGAAGGCGGGTCTATGCTACAATCTTTAGACATGAACAACCATTTCATAACAAATATCAAAGACCCAGTTAATTCAGACCATGGAGTAAATAAAAAATATGTCGATAATCAGCTTGCGAAAAAATTAGATAAGGACACTACTATCGATATGAAAGATAATGCGATCACCAATGTCAAATTTCCAGTAAACCAAAAAGACGTTGCTACTGTAGAATATATCACTCAGAGAATCACTAACTCGCAAAAAAATTATCTCAAACTTGATGGCACAACAAGTATGTCTGGAGGCTTGAATTTAAATAACAATAAAATTATTAACTTACAAACCGATTCAAAAAATTCGAAATCCGCAGTTAATGTTGAGTTAATGGAAAATGAAATAACAGATTTGAGAAATCTTGTCACTCAAAAAATTCATGAATCTCAAATTATTAATTCAGGACAAAAAAAAGACGCCTTCAGATATTTAATGGAAAACGACGACGAATCTTCAAGTGAATTAAATATTCAGGTTTTGGGTATTGTTGATTTTTCCAATTCTCCACATCAAATTAATAAAAAAGCTTACCAACTTAAACTCCTGTTTCAAAAAAGCTCACCAAACCAGTACCAATCACGCCTCGGTTTTAACCTTTATAAACTTCCAGTCGGTTACTATACTTTGGTAGTTGAATGGTTTCCGCCGGAAATGAGTGAGTTGAGTGTGGCAGTGCAAGGCACTACGATTTCAATTTCTAATTATGCAACAAAAACATTCGAAAACTATACCAAAACAGTTATCAATTTTCACCGATGGGGTAGCTCGCCTCCACAATTTATTTATCTCGATCTACACGGTACAGTTACTTTTCCATCACTTTTAACAATTGGACATCTTATTGTTTATGGTGTAAAAGAAACAATTTCAAACGTTGACCCAGGTGTCTATGACACCGCTTTTGTAATTGAGAATGGAAAATTGGTGATGGAAACAGATTTATCTTTAAACGGACATCGTTTGCGTGGTTCCGTTCATTACATAAATGGGATTTTGAATACAAAAAATGGGAACACATTTTTATTAAATGGTTGTGACAAAATAATCATTCCAAATCATAGCCACATATTAACTATAACAGTGCTCTATTTCAAGCTCAAAAGTAAATATAAGCCTATTTCTTTAAAAATAAAACACAGTGACCATTTAACTCAATCAATCACTTACACTTCAACCCAATCAACTAAATCACAGACAATAAATATCAATTTAGTACTAGCGTTTGGTCATTTGGCTGTGGAACTGGGTTCAGTTGTGAAAAATCAAGAACTCTTAATGTTGATTGAATATAGAGTGCCATAAACATTTTTTCATTCATCATATATCACAATGCGGATATCCATCTGATTGGAGTATGGAATGCTTTTTAGAATATATTATCCCAAAAGAAATAAGCGTTGAGGTTTCCGATGAAAAACATAATGAATAATCTAAACAATATAATATGAAAACATCAACTTTAATCAACGAAATTATTGAGAATATAGAAAAAATAGTTCGAAACATTAGAAAATTATACATCAGTATTAAGAAATCGTTCAAAAAAGAAAAAATGTAACCATATAATATATATGGTTAGACGTGAAAGAATATTCAATTGGAACCATGTTTCAGAAAATTTAACAGAAGATCAAATATCTGAGTTGAAAGCATTGTACAAATTCTATCATAAGCAATACTGGCTCCACAAAGAGTCATTTAAAAGCTTCAAGAAAAAGAATATAGCATGTAACATTGGATCTGTTGTATTGATAGTAACTGGGACTGTGGCTGGTGGTGTGACGTTAAACCCCGCTGTACTTGGATCAATATCAGGCGCAGGGCTTATACTAAAAACATATTCAGAGGTCAAAAATTACAAAAGAAAGATCGAGATGTGTAAATTCGCGTACACTACGTATGAAAAGGTTTTAACTCATTTACGATCCTTTATGAGAGGACTGGAGTATAATGAAAAAGAATTTCTTGATCATGTCAAAGTTCTTGATGAAATAATCATTGAAATGTGTCCTTTAACTGACAAATTTGAAAAGAAATATAATAAGGTATTCATCTAATAATAGATTTTATTTTATCACCAATAAGAGACATAATACTTACCCAATATCGATTGTAAAAAGCTAATGTTTTTTTCGATTTACTAATTGGAATATTTTTGTAAGGTATTCCCATCATCTTGAATATCTTTCTCATAATAAAATTAACGCTAATCATTCTTTTCCTTGTACCATTAACTTCATTTATAATCTTACCAATCTCTGCATAGATTATATCAATCTTATGTTTCTCACTGTTGGATAATTTTATGTCGTATTTTTCTTGGATTTTCAGCAACATGTTATTGACATGGTATTTTCTACAGTAAACAGATTTTCTCACAAATCGATGTCTGTTCTCATAAAAATTAACATATTCTTTCACATAATTATATCCTTGTACTACACCACAACTTAAACATGCTAACATCCCATCGTCGTTAATAATATACTGATTATCACAGCATTTATCATCTTTTGGTTTTCTGGCAGAATCTATTTGCTGGTCACAAAAAGGACAAACAACTTCTGATTCTTTCAAGTAATTGTGAATATCTTCATTGCAATTCATTCTATACTATTATATGAGATATTTTTTTATGTACTTACAAGTTCCGCAAACACAGTCTGCTTTTCTGTTCACTACAAACTTTACTGACAAACTTTACTGACAAACTTTACTGACAAACTTTACTGACAAACTTTACTGACAAACTTTACTGACAAACTTTACTTCAAATACAAGTTCATCTGATATTACATGACAATCTGATGACTCATTTCCTCGGGAAAGTCCCTGTGGTTTTAAAACTTCCTGTAGTCTGGCGTCACGCGATGGAAGAATGCGTTGGTTTTCCACATGAAATGTACAGATTCATGCTTTTACATGATGGTGTAAATGCATGTAATTCAAGGTGAAAGTGCCGTTAATGGGGGTCAAAACGCAACTGCTTTTTCAGGGGTCGAATACTACATGGATTTCATGGCAAAAAAGTGCCGACTCAAAAGGGTGTAAATGCATGAAATCATGGCGTAAGTGCCGCGGGGTAACTGCTTTTTATAGGTTAAATACTACATGGAAATCATGCCGAAGTGCCGACTCAAATTTGCTTTTTATGGGGGTCGAAAAGCACTGGTTTTTTATGGGGTCGAAATGCAAATGGAAATATTTTGATAAAAATCATAAATCGTTTCTGATTGTGTGAGAAATGAGTGTGGAATATCGGCATTACAGGCAATGTAGTACTGTGCGACCCCACAAAAGAAGCGGTGAAATAAGCTAATCACTGATTGGGTACAAAAAATACACTACCTCAAATTTTTGTTCAATCAGAAGCAAGAACGCAAATGGGCTCTTGAACTAGTCCGTTAAAGGTACGTTCCTAGAGGCTCTCCCGCCCGTCTTGTAAACTTTCGCTCGCAGTAGGCTTCAGCTCGCTCGATTTCGCCCGTTTCATCTGCCTCTCGCCCCGACTATCTGCCCCTGGGTTAGGACTCGAATTAGATTAGCAGGTGGCCGCTTACCTTACTGCGCTACCCAAGAGATAAGAGGATTTAATTTCTGTGTTGGTCTCTTTTCACGTCTTCACGTTGCTAGAGATGAACACGCGCGGACGTTCTTGTTTTTCCAAGAATACACTTTTTGGACCGGAGAAAAAGGTACGGTCGTGGACAGAAAAAACCTGTGGCTGTTCGCTCTGCTAGATCTCAGTTCCTGTAATTTACCGATATTTCGTGGCACAGCCTCAAGCGGTATAACCGTGGACTCAGATCGAGGTCACGAATGATTCCACGGACATCCACGTATAAATATAGAATAAATTTTTATAGCGTATTCTAAGGCTATAAAACAATTTTTATAGCGCATTCTAAGGAAATCCTCGTATCGGTTCCAGGCCTACTCGGAGAATCCACGTCTTCACGTTCTTCCCACATGAAAACCCCACTTGTCGGTTAAAAACGTGACGTTAAAAGGTGACTAAAAAGTTTTTCTTGGTACGTGCCTGGTTGCCGTCTATCTTCATGACAAGCGTCCACCCACCACCTCCACATGCACCAAGGGCATTAGTCATGTGGCAGTAAACCGGAAGTTCACTTGATCCCAACTTGAGCAGGTAGCCTCTGTTGCCCTCAGACCTAAAAAAAATGGAGATCATCTGGGGAACAAACTGAGCTTTATTAGAGTAAGTACGATTTTTGTTTTTTTTTTAATCCCTTTTCTTTATTAAGAAACTTTACCTTGTTTTTGCACCTATAACTATGCAACATAGAAGGGATAACAAAATATGTATAAACGTTCAAAGTCCACGCTAGTCTTCTACGCAGCCGTTGAGTCAACACGCATCGCTAATGTGTTTTCCACTGGTATTTGAGCCTCGCATTCCTTATTGCATTTTTTGTCTTAGCTGGCGGTGTAATTTAATTGAGAGGTTGCGTTTCGTTGTTCCAGACTATTTAAGTTTATTAATATGCAGTTTCGCTTGCTGTCTCTCGCTTGCGGCCCTGCACTGTTGAACTTCGAAACTGTTTCTTTCTGTATCCTGGACGATCATAGCCAACCCTCCCTGTTTCAGTTGTTATCCATGTGTTATAACTTTTCTATTTCCTGATACTGCTAATGTTTTTTTTATTACAGGCGGTAGAGAGGCTAACATCGACCTCGCGCGATGCTTCAGAT
The DNA here is from genome assembly GCA_964030785.1 of Siderastrea siderea. Lineage (NCBI taxonomy): Eukaryota > Metazoa > Cnidaria > Anthozoa > Scleractinia > Rhizangiidae > Siderastrea > Siderastrea siderea. The sequence continues at coordinate 47,437,650 of OZ034970.1, forward strand.
GTTCCATTGCGGAGACAGCATTGACCCCGGATATTCCTACAGCTCGTACAAGTCAGGCCAGGGAGTCAAATCTCAACCTGGTGCAAAGCAGTGAAGTGTTTGAGGAGGAAGTTGCTGATATTGAACAGGTACATTGCGAAAGCCAACTGTTTGAGTTCGAGTTAAGTGGTCATCTGCCACGTGTTAATGTTAAAGGAAATCTTTGAAGAAATCTGGAACTTTGGAAGCGCATTAAAACCTCCAAATTGATTCTTAACGTTATAGAAAGGGGTTACACGTTACCGTTTCTTGGTTTTCTGGAGCCAGCAGCATTTAGTTAGTCGAGTAGGGTCGTATCGTCGAAACTACGGAGCCTCCGTTGGTAGTCAATCCTTTGTCCGTGTCTGTTCAAGCCAGTGGCTGAAAGAGGCTCATTCAGGATTCAAAACACGTGAACAGGTTTTTGAGAAAGATGCTCGTCAAGCACGAGGACTGGAAAATTGCCATGTCTTACTTCACCTTAGTAGCTTATATGTTTTCATCTGATCTGAAAAGTGGTGACCACCATATAGAAATTTTTGAGGGGCACCAAGCTTATCTTGGTTTTTCTTGGAAGCGTGCCAGTTCTAATCCGATGTGTTGACGGTTTTGCATTTCGGTTTGTCGTCCGCGCCTCACATTTTCACCAAAACTCTTAAACTTTTGGAGAGACATTAAACACATCAGGGCATATGCAATCCTACTTTTCTCGATGATGGCTGGGGCATAGAAAGAGATTGCTAAGTGTGCTGTTTAACGCAGGGGAAGTTGATCATGATGAAGCAGGTTTTGTCACAAATGACGAGAAGTCGGAATGGGAACTTTGCCAGCGACTGGTGTTCGTTGTTGTTGTAGGTATTACATGAGATAGTGCTCGTAGAAACATTGAAATCTTTCATAGGAGGATTGCCAAAATAGCCAAAAGAATCGACAGTATTATCGATTCCGATTTCGTTAATTCTACCAGAAGATTGGCCTCTTTCTCGGGGCAGATTATCTCTACAGCCCCTGTTTCCAGGAGTATCTCTAGGATTTTTTTTTAATGAAGTTTAGTGACACATATACAGAAAGTACATACATTGAAAGTACAAAAAATAGAAAGAAAATTAAACGACAAAAAGGGGAAGACGAAGGAGAAGCGACATAATTGATTGCTATATACTACAATACTATGTTGAGAGAGATCTGACTATATTACAAATATAATTTTTTTCAATTAAGGAAGGGAAGCCGTTTTTTCCATTTTTTCTGGTGAGTTTCTAAAGAATCTTTTTGTTTAGCTATGGAGCATTCCAACTGATAGACATATTTTAATTTAACTTTCAGTAAAGAGAGTGAAGCTTTTATATTGCGACTTATACATGGAAAGATTAGGAGGCTCGCAACAGTTTTTTTGGCCTTTGAGTGTATCTTTTGAAATCAAAATTTCGCGTAGAAGATAAACTTCGATTTCCTTAATACCATACCACCTTTTCAACATATGACCAAAGTTTATTTTCTCACTGGTTTCCTAGCAACAGCTGTCACCATAGCAACGGTAATGGACAACCCCTCATGTTAAATAACGTCAAATATCTCGAAATCTGGTCAGACACTAGTCAAATCAGTAAAAAAGTTTGTAATTTGCATTAAAAAAACTATTCGTCTTCTGAGCTTGTTTCTCGTTATATTTCGGCCCCAGTGTAATGCAATCGTGGGCGTTAACATGTATGCAATCGCTAATTAAAATTGCTAAAACTTCATTCAGTATTTAAAGAATAATGGAAAAGAGTCTCCAGGAAGAAGCTCAGAAGACGAATTTTTTTTTTTATTATTATGAGAAGGAATTATAAATGCACGAGAGGATCCCTCATTTATCTACCTAAACTTGACTTTTTCGCTCCGCCATGAACCGTAACATCGACGGGTAGGCTACGGGATTTGAATACTTAAGCTTAGCGACCGCGTCCGCTCAACAAAGTAGCACTGGCTACGGGAGGGACGGTACTATTACCACTGCAATCGAATGTGCTTTGGGAATGTCCCTCCCGTAGCCAGTGCTATTTTGTTGAGCGGACGCGGTCGCTAAGCTTAAGTATTCAAATCTCGTAGCCTACCCGTCGATGTTACGGTTCATGGCGGAGCGAAAAGGTCAAGTTTAGGTAGATAAATGAGGGATTCTCGGGCAGTTGCGATGGATTTTGAGAGCCAGCGCTCAATATACAAGAAACCACGTAATCCATGGTTCAGCTGATCGCAATTTGGAGCGGATCCGTCCATTATTCAGGAATTTATTGCGCTTCGCGTGAAGATGGTTCGTTGGCCGGGTCACCAGCCTTTAATTCTTCTTTAGTGGAAGCTACCTCCGATTGAAAAAAGCCACAAAATGTCATTTAAACCCGCCAGGACGAACAGGGGAGCATTGAGCTGAAGGTATAGACAGGCTTTATTTCAAGATATCTCGATTCTTTTATCACCGGTTAGTCCGTAAGAAATCTCTGCAAACTTTAGGCTTAACGGCTTATATAAGCAGCGACGCTATCAAGCGATTGCGTAAGAGAGCGGTGCAAGGTTAACCGGAAATTAATTAAACAGGACACAATAAGCAGAAGTAAACAAGATTTATTTCGTGAAGTAAAGATTTATTTCGTGCTATTACATATATTTTCACCTTTTCTATTTTTAAATGAACTCCCCATACAACGCGTCTGGGCTGCCTGTGGTCTCTCGAATCATTCGCGCCAATTTTGGAGGGTTCGCTTGTCAAGTGGTTCATGGATAGCCCGCCGGCTGGAAAAATCACAGAATTGGGAAGCATGAAAGCCTGGCTATCAAAATCATCCAGTTTTTGCTAAGCATAGTATTCGCCTGGCGGTGCAGTGGAGCCCACGAACGCACGATGAGAAAGTGTATTATATTAGCTTATTGACTTTGATAATTGGCAGATTTCCCTAGAGAGGCCCGAACACAGTTGACTGTTTTGCTAATTACTATACAGCGAAACTTCCGATTCTTTTCGCGTTTCTAGAACCCTTGGGCACCAGGTTTGATTTTTTCATGCAAAGTCTAGAGTCCGAGAATTGCTTGGTGGTCCTTCTGGTTCCCGCGCGTTGCTTGTGCTGTCCACTATCTGAGTCTATAGAAGGCAAGGACTACTATCCTGGTACCGTTATGGTCTTCGTCCAGTTTCTGGCCTCTTGTAACAATTAAATACAGGCGGTTTATGAAAAGCTGTTTGGTACAGAATGGAGCTGAGGCTCTCACGCTAGGGAGAAATTTGAATTCTTTCCTGGGCTCGGAGCACTTTACTGGAAAAGTAGTCGCGCTTGGACTGGAGTTTTTGTAAAGGAAAATTATTAGTTCTTGCACGTCAAGTTTATCATCAAACTGATTTGAAGTGTTTATTTTTTATGCGATAATCAAGAGATATGACACTGGTCATGAATAAGGATTAATTAGTTGCGCCTAAGTTGGCCCTTACATTTGGCACTGGCCATTTTGTAGGACAGCTGCATCCGACTGATTTTTGGTAACGAACTGAGTTTAGACCTAGCGTATTGGCTCAGGTGGCCAACATGAGTATAACCGTGTTTGCCAGCGTGCACTCTGTTTTATTGTGTCGTAATGCTGCGTTGTTTGGTTTGCCGCGCCTTTACGCCTTTATCGATCGCTGCAAATTCTTGGATATCTGTTTTCTAGTTAGGAATTTTGTGGCGGTAGAAGAGTGATCTACATTCGTATGTCGTAGAGTTTAGTTTTTTGACTACGAATCCTTTTCTGTGTATATGCCTTGCTTTTATTTTTTGTTTTTTTGGATGCCAGCAGAGTTATTCAGCGTTTGAACCAAGATTTGTATATTCTTTATTATTTATCTAAAGTTTCTTTTGTGTGTACCCACCTAGCGGAGGGATGACCCGCCAGAGATCGCCTCACGTTAGAGTATGTTTTGGGTTTTTCTTGGTGGATTATGGATCTCTTTTTTTTTTCTGCACAAACTTTCCCTTTACTAAGTGCTTATTGGCTCTGCTTCTTTGGTTAGGTGTATCCTTTTTAGGTTGTAATAGTTATTGCAGACTCGTAATATTTTGCTTTTTTCACTACCGCGGACATCTTTACCTTAGGCGTGGGTATAGACGCGTATTAGTTACTTGAGACGTTTTTTTTAAGCAATGCCAGCTAAGTTATTCAGCATTCGAACCGATATCTGTATATTATTTAGTGTTTAGCTAAGGTATCTTTTATTGTGTGCCCAACTAGCCGAGGGATGACCCGCCAGAGACCGCCTCACGTTAGAAGATGTTTTAGGGTTTTCCTTGATGGATTATGGCTCCTTTTTTTTCCATGCAAGCTTTCCTTACGAAGTGTTTATTGATTCTGCTGCTTTGGTTATATGTATTCTTGTTAAGTTGTTATAGTTATTAGAGGCTTGTATTTTATATCACTACCGTGGACATCTCTACCTCAGGCGTAAGTATAGACCCGGGGATCTCATCGGTCAATAATTGCCTATATTTAGGGTAAAAGGGTAAGTAAATTGTGTTAAGGTATCTTGATCTACGTTTTTGTGCAATATATGCATAGTTCGGTCCTATTGTCATAGCTGCTTTGTAGGGATGTCTGACGCTTGAATTGTAACGCATTTATTTTGTTATAAAAATTTTACATTTGTACTTTTTCTTGCAGGTCGTAAGCGCAAGTAAAGCATGGAAGTTACTCCCTTCTGCTCTAAGGCCGGGTTCTGATTCCTTATTTAGTAGTTTGCTTAGTTCTTGGGCAGATTCTACCGCGAAAAAGTACATCAGTAAAACAAAGACATTTTTTAGGTGGCCAGTAGAACTAGGCAGATTCCTCTCCTTTTCTTTTCCGATGGTCGCATTTTCTTTATTAAACTTAAATCAGCAGCTTAGGTCCACAACCTCAATGGTGTTGGGCCATGCTGCACTTAAATGGCTACATCTTTCGCACCTTAGGACGGACCCAATGATTGGGTGCACCAAAAGGACAAGAGGAAGGCTGTCAATGCTGACGTCATTAGCAGCATGTTCGATAGATATGGCGCTGAAGGAGGCATCATTGAAAGACTTACGTACTGCAGCAATAAGCTCTTTAGGCTTTGCAGGATTTTTTTCGTTTTTACGAACTACCCAACATTCAGCCCAACCAGCTTACTTTTCACGATGACTTTGTTAGAATATTTGTGCCAAAGAGTAAACCGGACATGTATAGGGAGGGAAACTGTTAACATCACACAGTTAGAGAGTAATTAATGTCCAGTTTCCATCCTGCGTAGGTAATAATTAATAATAATAGTATCGAAGCAGCCAACTTAGATCAGTCAAGCCAGTTGCCGTTGTTCAGGCCATTGACGAAGAAGAAGTCAGGGTACATCTTAGGAATGGCAAGTTATCCTATACCCGTTGCAGGGAAATATTTAAGGCTACATCAAAGGATCTAGGCTATGATTCCAACGATTATGGCCTCAGGAAAGCTTAAGTTCTGGTGGTGCTACCTCTGTAGTCAGTAAGAACGTTTCCAATGCTCTTTCTAAGAAGCTCTAAAATCTGCATGGGCGCTGGAAAAGTGACGAGGCGAAGGATATGTATGTATCAGAATCAGAGTAACGAAATATTTAGACATTTAGCTCATACTTTAGTTTGTTATTCCCTTGACAGAAGTCTATAAAAAAAGTTCATTGAAGTGTGAGGGTCCCATGCGATCCACTCATGCTTGGTTGTGCCTGTTTTACAAATATTTAAGCGGTAAATAATTTACGTTCGTTTGAACGTTGTGAATAAGAACGTAACTCTACTTTGTACTCCTTCCCACCCAGGGAAATTATTTGCTAACAACCTTTCTGGTAGTTTTGTTTTCGGTTTATAAGTTAAATTAAGGTACAATTGAATTACTTGCAGGTTGTTGTCATAAAGCTCTTTGCAGGAAACACCCGGAGGAATTGTAGACTGCCTGAAAGGAAAGTGAGTGTAATAACTGGTGCTTCGTATTCTACATTAGTAACCATTATTAGAGTCAGTTTTAATGCATGTTAAGGAGGCTCGCAACAGTTTTTTTGGCCTTGGAGTGTATCTTTTGAAGTCAAAATTTTGCATAGAAGGTAAACTTCGATTTCCTTGATACTACACCACCTTTTCAACATACGATCAAAGTTTATTTTCTCGCTGGTTTCCTAGCAACAGCTGTCACCATAGCAACGGTAATGGACAACCCCTCATTTTAAATAATGTCGAACATCTCGAAAACTAGTCAGACACTTTATGACGAAACTTGAACTATTTGAACTACTCAACCTACACAACTTGTTTGCGAAATTAGGGGGAAATCTGTAAGAGCGTTTTCATGTAAATCATGATTCATTTTTTACGGGCTGATTTTGGTCATTCCTGCAATTTTCTCCAATATTTCAAGAAAGATAAAACTTAACACTTTCTCTTTTCAGTTGAAGGATCTTTTATGATATCAAAACATTCTTAATGTACATTGAGCTTTCTGGCTGGCTGCGATTTTAAGATATTTATATTTAAAAACTGCTAAAATTCAGCACAAATCAGCCAAAAAGTTCGTAATTTGCATAAATAGAAATATTTCTAAATTGCCCTTACAGTTTTCTCTCTTAAACTGATTGCCGTTAGAATAATAATTCTTTTTGATGTTCCAGTGAGTTTTAGGCTGAATAAACATTTCTGTTATTAGATAAGAAGGCTGAATCTCGGTCAAGTTTCAGTCGTTATTAACTTTCAACGAGCAACAGTTTTATTTTGTTTTTCCTGGTCTATTTCACGGTTATTCACGTGCTATGAATATTTATACACGCTGCGTTTGTCTCCTCTCGTGCATTTATAATTCCTTCTCATAATAATAAAACATTTTCGTCTTCTGAGCCTCTTCCTGGAGACTCTTTTCCAGTATTCTTTAAATACTGACTGACGTTTTAGCATTTGTAATTACGGATTTAATTACACTAGGGCCGAAAAATGAAGAGAAACAAGCTCAGAAGACAATATATATATTTTTATTATTATGAGAAGGAATTATAAGCGCACGAGAGGACACAAGCGCAGCGTGTATAAATATTAATTGCACGTGAATAACCGTGAAATAGACCAGGAAAAACAAAATAAAACTGTTGCTCGTTGAAAGTTAATAACGACTGAAACTTGACCGAGATTCAGCCTTCTTATCTAATAACAGAAATGTTTATTCAGCCTAAAACTCACTGGAACATCAAAAAGAATTATTATTCTAACGGCAATCAATTTAAGAGAAAAATCTGTAAAGGCAGTTTAGAAATATCTCTATTTATGCAAATTACGAACTTTTCGGCTGATTTGTGCTGCATTTTAGCAGTTTTTAAATATAAATATCTTAAAATCGCAACCACCTAGAAAGCTCAATGTACATTAAGAATGTTTTGATATCTTAAAAGATCCTTCAACTGAAAAGAGAAAGTGTTAAGTTTTATCTTTCTTGAAATATTGGAGAAAATTGCAGGAATGACCAAAATCAGCCCGTAAAAAATGAATCATGATTTACATGAAAACGCTCTTACAGATTTTCCCCTAATTTCGCAAACAAGTTGTGTAGGTTGAGTAGTTCAAATAGTTCAAGTTTCGTCATAAAGTGTCTGACTAGTTTTCGAGATATTCGACATTATTTAAAATGAGGGGTTGTCCATTACCGTTGCTATGGTGACAGCTGTTGCTAGGAAACCAGTAAGAGAATAAACTTTGATCATATGTTGAAAAGGTGGTGTAGTATCAAGGAAATCGAAGTTTACCTTCTATGCGAAATTTTGACTTCAAAAGATACACTCCAAGGCCAAAAAAACTGTTGCGAGCCTCCTTAATATCAGTGCTACGTGGGTGAGCATTGCTTTGTGGTATTTAATTTATCGCAGCATTTTCAGAGTTAATTTGCTCAAAAGTCATCATGAAAGTCCAGAATCAGGTATTTAGTTCAGACGCAAGTTCAGGTAAAATACAGGGTAACAGATAAGGAATATCATAGAAAAAAAAAACCAAGATCATCAGCAAACAACAGTATTGTACTTGTGCGATTTTGGTCGTGCTTTAGGGGCCGATTACATGAGGCGGGCTGGCCCGGTTAGCCAGCCTGGCTCGGTTTGCCGGGATCTCGACACGTCTGTAAAACACACTAAAAATCACTGACTTTGCGATTACATGGAAAAACCTCAGCCCGGCTAGCTGGGATCCCGGCTAGCCGGGCTGAAAATTCACCATGTAATCGCGATTGCCGGGCTAACACTTTCTCGTCACTAAATTTCGCTTCAGAGCAAAATGGCTGACCAGAAGATGAATATTTCTCATTCCATATAACACGTAAAGGTTTATCAGACCATAAAGCTACGTAAAACTGAAAATAATACACCAAAATAATGGATTAGCGAAAATAAAAGCACTCGATTCATGCTCTTTGATGTGGCCATCTTTTTACGCGACAGCCTCTAAAATTTAGCCACAGGCGGGCTGGGTCTCCTCATGTAATACCGGGATGGGCAGTCGTCTCGGTAGACTGAGCTAGCCCTGCTAACCGAGCCAGCCCGGCTCATGTAATCGGCCCCTTAGCTTAAGAAACCAGCCTTTAGGGGCATTAGACCAGGCCGTCGATCTCCCTCCCCTCAGAGCAGACTCGTACCTAGTCGCTGTTTATGAGTCTGGGGTTTGGATTATATTAAGGCGCGCGGGGTGACGTCGCAAGAAGCGAAGGAAAAATTGCGACTGGCAGATTTCGTAGCAATATGACGGCTCGCGAAGGAAGTTTTATCACGCGAGGTAAATATTCCCATAAATGAAGGTAAATTAGCTTGCTCAAATCGCGTATTGTATTGGAAATAATGGTTTTAATAAAGAAAACGGTATTTTGCATCGCTACACTGTAAGCTTATAACCTACTGCTGATTTTTTCTGATACACGTACAGTATACCTTTCGTCAACTATTATAAATTTCACTAATAAAATACATGCAAAAATTTCAGCGTGCTGATTGGCTGAGAGCACGTCAATTAATCCCAAACAGTGCAGAAAGTTGAAATTAAATTGATTGACAGGAAAGTCGCGAAACCGTAACAAAACAAAATGGCGGACAGGTTTGGGGAAAGTAACAACATTTTAATTCAGGCTATGTTTACACGGGACCGGTCCGGAACGGATCCGGTCCGATTTTCGGACCGGATAGGCCTTCTGTTTACACGGGACCGTTCTGGAACCGGTCCGGAACGGATCCAAAACTGGACCCGCTGTTTCGCAGGTCCAGTATCGGATCCGATCCGGACCGGTTCCAGAAAGGTCCCGTGTAAACACCTGGACCGGTTCCAAAACAGTTTCATGTAAACAGAAGCCGATCCGGTCCGGTTCGGTTCGGAACGGTTCCGGACCGGTCCCGTGTAAACGTAGCCTCAGAGTTTTGAAGGAGAATGCAAAGAACAAAAACACTCAACAAAGCACAAACAACTGGGTAAAAGTCTGGAAGTATTGGGCTGCTCAAAAGGGCTATGACGACAGTATTGAAAACTACGAACCAGAGGGCCTGAACAAAATTCTCGAGGAGTTTTACGCAACAGTTCGTAAGAAAGACGGGGAAGATTACGAGCCTGACAGCCTTCGTGTAATGGTTACTGCTATTGACCGATATCTAACAGAAAAAGAGTACAAACACTCCATACTGTTCGCGACAAAGAGTTTAAAAGCTCCGAGCAAGTTCTTGAGGGAAAAGACCGACTTCTCCGGCAACAAGGCAAAGGCAAGCGGGCGAACAAGTCACGAAGTCTGACAACAACCGAGGAAAATGAGCTGTGGGAAAAAAAGAAGCTGAAAAAGGGAAGTCCACAAGTCCTGGTCCAAACAGTTTGGTGGCTCTTGACGCAGTAGTTTGGTCTTCGTGGTCGCCAGGAACACCACAGTATGAGGGTTGAAGATTTCTCCTTTGGACTGGACGAAAACAACATGAGTACGTCGAATTCATCGAGAACCCGACCAAAACACGCCAGTTTGGATTGTCTGCAAAGCCCCGAAGCTTTCTTCCAAAAATGTTTGCCACTGGAGATGGGAGATGTTCCGTTGCAATCTTCAAAGAGTTTCTGTGGCGTCGTCCTCCCGAATTACGTACAACCGGTCCACTTTATCTCTCTTGCGTGTCAAATCCGTCCTCGCAAGTTTGGTACAAGCGGCAGCCGATGGGGGAGAACAACATCAATGGCATGATGAAATCCGTCATCGAAGGAACGTCAATGGAGGATTCATCGAAAACATTTTCCAACCACAGTGCTAGGAAAACAGTTGTAAAGAAGTTGAAGACAGCAGGCCTCGAGCGAAGTTCAATTGTTAAAGTAACGGGCCACAGAAACGAGAAGTCACTGGATGACTATGACGAAGGAGATGAAAGTGAACAGCGGCAGCTTTCCCACACCATCAGCAACGCAAGAAACATCAACAGCCAGTTAGCTCGAGGAAACAGCTCAACGTCGGTCACTAGTACCTCCAGCAGTTCCAGCAACTTCAACACGTTCTCGCCCGACGTTCATTCCCGCGGCAACAACTTCAACCAAGCAGCTTTCGCGTTTCAGATGCCCAGCTACATATCCGGCCAGAAATATCAGCGTCAGTGTTTCATGAACATAAACCATTTCCACCAATGTCAAGTCACTTTTAACATGGGAAACACAGCAGCTCCTGAAAAGCCACAACCAGCTACACCACATGGTGAGGACAGTATTTCTAAGTGATTCATATTTCGAAAAGCTTTTTGAAAATGTCGATTGATTTCGTCTTAGTTAGATTCGACTACGAACAAGAACAACTTGATCTCTTGAAATAAGCAAGTTTTGACGTTATTTCACACTTCTTTTTTCTTTGAGGTTTCCGAAACTTTAGAACGATAGCTGCTTCCAGAGAGAATATTTTTGATCTGTAAATTTCCACAAGTGCTTGCATGTCAATCAAGGATGTCATTTTTCAACCAATAACGTGAATGTAGGCGGGACCAGTGAGCCGTGACACGAAATAAACACGATTGAAGAGGAAAACAGAGTGAAATTTTTGCATGTGTTTTATTAACAAGTAATCACATGATTTTTCTCGTGCAATTTGGAATAAATAAGCACTCGTAAATTTTTCAAAGACTTCAAATTGCACTCGCCCTCCGGGCTCGTGCAATTTTGTTAGCCTTTGAAAAATTTACTCGTGGTTATCTATTCCAAATTGCACTCGAAATCATGCGATTACCTATACAAATCATTCGCTGAAATTTTTCTTCAAACTTAAAATAGTTTCCTCAAATATCAAGAATTTTCTAAATCGATACCTTGATTTCTGGGTTCTATTTATTTGAAAATTGCCAGCGACAAGCCACAATATTTGCACCTTTAATGTAAACAAACGATAGACCTTCTCTAATGCATCGGATCCTGAATTACGACCACTGACTCCTGTTCGCGATTGAAATAGGGCCGGTAACGTCTCCCTGCTCTTTGTGGAAAGATTTACTTCCATCTCCCCAAACAAAGAATACAAGTACCTTCATAGTGTAGTTCCGTTTCCGTGAAAAAAAGGAACTGCCCGGCTCTATGGCAAACTGCACGACTCTACTGTGCGAAATCTGCCAGTCGCGATTTTTCCTTCGCCCCTTTCCATTACACCCCGCGTGACACAATAGAATCCAATCTTCTCTCCCATTTCCCCAGGCTCATAAATGGCGAATGGGAACGAGTCTGCCCTCAGGGTGCAAAATCTATTATTGTCACTCAACGTAATGTGAAGCCCTAATAATATGAGATATGATCTGCCCCCTTTTCCTTATCCTCACTCCTTTCTCATTCCCCATTCTCCCTTTCCTCGTTCAACCACCTGTTCTAGCCTGTGTGACGAAGAGCGTGACCCTCAGCGTAATTCTGCATCCTAAAATCTTGAAAAAAAAGCTATTTGATTTTATTGGATTTGATGAGTGACTTGACGCGAGCACGGAACCTCTCCGGATCGGCTTCTGAGTTTGAGTGACGTGATGTTTACTTGCCGTAATGCCAATACCTGCTCGAATCGTAGACTTTCAGAGGTCGTTTAATCATCTGTGTCCTTGCACTTCTCGAGGAGAAGTTAATTCTTTGGAAGGTAATAGGCGCGAATTCCGTTGGGGACTCAGATTTTTCATTTTTGTTCCACAGAATCATGGCCAGTTTCGTATTTGCCACCACTCATTTTACCTTTTTTTTAAAGTTGTTACTTAGCATAGGTAAAAAATTTGAGTTCCAAAATTATGTATTGACATTTTTTAAAACTAAACTAGTGTTTGCTCAAAGGGATTTTTTTCACTTACTGAGCTAGAATGTATCCCATGGCCTTGATGCGCCTATCACCTTTATCGGGAAGTAGGAAGCTTCATGATTCTTTCCAGCACCAAACCCGATTCTGGAGTCACACCAAAGGCAATCATTTTCATTGTTACTAAGGATACAGTTTCTTGCTTTGCAATTAATTAATTTATTTATTTACTTACTGAACTAGAATGTATCCCATGGCCTTGATATGCCTATCACCATTATCGGGATACCAGGAAGCCTCGTTTCCACAGGTGTTGGAATCATCTGGATGCCCTTTAGTACCAAACCCAATTCTCGAGTCACAACCATAGCAATCATTTTCATTGTTACCAAGGATACCGATTCTTGCTTTGCAATTGTTACACTCAGTATTAAACCCTTCTTTGTTGCAGTTGGTCTGCAAGGAGCCCTGGGAACCAATAAGCGTCTTCCACGTGTCACGACCCAGTGAGGTGAAGCGGTAGTTGCCGTCAGCGATCAGTGAATGTAGAGAGCTAGCAAACTTGTTGATAACAATGAAATTAATCCTCTGGTCGCTCTTCATACCGAGGCAGAGCTTGGAGAATGGTGTTTTCCAGTATGCGGGCACCTTAGTCTCTTGTGAGTCGAACCCAGTTTCCCCTCCAGCAAGGTTGAAGGTTTCGTTGTTGCTCCAAAGGCTAGAATCGTAGTGGAAGGTTGGCTTTGTAGTGGTAAAAACGAGAGAAATGCCTATTAATTACACGTCTAATATAGGACAGTGTGGTTTGTCTCCATCTACACATACGTATATACATACATACATACATACATACATACATACATACATACATACATACATGCATGCATGCATGCATGCATGCATGCATACATACATACTTTATTGAACCTCCCCAATTGGGCTTCTCAGGAAAAATAACAAACAATGCAAAAAAAAACATAACAGTAATGAAAACACGTTACATTTAACAATTATTGGCCGAAGGCGGAGTAAATATTGGCGAATATTCGCCAATATTTACTGAAAAGAATATTTACTGAAAAAAAAACTAGCTTAAACCTGACGAACAACACAGGAAAAAAGTAACTTAGCTTAGCAGCCGCGCCTTGGAATGTTATATTCACCGGGTAGCGCGGTGAATATAGCATTAAAGTTATACTAAACACATACAACGAATAAATTTTTGAAAGAAAATTTGCCCTGAGTGGGATTTGAACCTACGTCCACCCGCATACTAATCGGGTGTGATCACCACTACACCACCAGGACAACCACCCTGGCAACGCAGCAATCGAAGAGGTGATTTATGTGGATATAGATGTGGGCTTCCCAGGAAATTTTCCTTCAAGGTGACAAGGTAGTGGAAACCTATAACTCCAATGCTACCAATCTAAGGATCAAGTTAATGATGCACGACACGAAGTCAACTTAGTCATTTACAAAAAAGGTCTACAAGGGATACAGGAAAGTATCTCCAAAGTTAGACAAAATAAAAATTATGAGTGCCAGGAGTCCTTTTTCCTTCTCCCCTCTCTTCCTTTATTCTCCTTTCTCTTTCGTGTCGATTTGGTGCTGTTTGGAGTTATAAAATCTTGGTTTCGGTGTCGTTCCGGGTGAAAACGGGCAAATCTTCAGGAGCCACTTTTTTAATCCAGATGGTAAAAAATTCCGAATTTTAGCTTATGAGGAGCGTTTCCACCGTTTCTCGGCCATTTTAGCTCATTTTATGGAAACAATGTTGCAAGGAAATGTTACTGGATGGTGAAAAATGGCGGAGTTTCTGCTGATGAGAAGCCTTTACAGCATTTGTTGGCTTTTTTAGCCTATTTCATGCAAAAAATTATTGCAAGGAAATGTTGCCCGATGGTAAAAAATGGCGGAGTTTCGGCTGATGAGGAACCTTTTCAGCATTTCTTGGCCTTTTTAGGCCATTTCATGTAAACATCTACCTGGATTTTTGAAAACGATACCGCTCCGTGGAGGTGTCTGAGCCGGTGTGTCGCGAGTGCTTTTTTGTCCTTCAGAAAATTAAGTTAGGCAATATAAAAAGTTATGAGTCGCTCACTCACTCACTGCCCCCCCATCCCCCCCCCCCCCTGCATGAGGAACTTAGGCCGTGAAAAAAAATCGCAGCAGCATGCATTTATTAAACGCGTTATTTTACGCGAGTCATTTCTGTCAGCAACGTGAAGAATTATATCAATTCATGCGATCGGTATGTGTCCTTGCGGTTATTTAACAGCATGACATACATTAACATTATAAATAAAAGCGATTACGTCGTAGCCTGCGTAGCAAGCGTTTCCGTAAGGCTTTCCGACGGTGTGAGGCATTTTTCGCTTTCTGAACGCGCGAAAATTGGGGCGAGCGCAAAAAAAGTGCGAAAAGGGGGAGGGGAAGGCAGGAAAGGAAACGCTTGCCCGCAAACCCCACCATTTTGAAAACCCGTTCGTCCACGAACGGAGTTTCCTGATTGGGGCAGCATGGTAGTGATGATTGCCAAGTGATAAAGCCGTCAACCAAATTAGGTATGTTCATTTAAGCGTAAACAGGATGAACACAACGAACTGGTTACTTTCCTTGTATCGGACTTTCCCACGCCAATTCACTACCTCTATTTTTACCTGAAGTTTTTCTCCAGCTAGTAAATCGTCAAAGTCTTGCGAGAACCTTTTTCCGACACAGAGAAATCTACAAGAACATTCTTGCCGAAAAAGGACTGTTGCCTGATGGAGTTGGAGCAGCCGTTTACACAAGACGATAGACTGCTTTGGCGGAGTTTGGGAAACAGCAGACTCGCTACCTATCGCATTCCGAATAAATTCGAATAATGCGCCAAATTCCGAATTATTCGAGCGCAAGAACTGCACAGCCACAAGTTTTAAACAACCGTTGATCCTACCGTTCTGCATAGATCAGCGAGAATTGTTCCATAAGAGTGTTTCTTTTGCGACGCTTTGAAAAGGTATTCCGAAGAAATTAAACCCGATTTTCCAGGTTGAGATAAAGTTCCAAATTTCTGTGAAATTAGGACAAATCCTATAGTGATCGCTTGGAGTTTGTTTTGATTTTGATGGAAGAAAATTTGTATCATCCAGTGATCTGTTATTCGTTAAATACTTCATTCACAAGCTGTCGCGCTATGAATTTATCCGACCACGAAATTGTCAAAGGGTCGTTTCTCAAAATCATGCAGTTTGCAGGCAAGCGTTTCCTTTTCTCGCCTTCCCTCCCCCTCCCAGCTCCTTCCATCAGTGTCGCGCTCCCCCCGCCTTTCGCGCCAACAAAAAGCGAAAAATGCCTTGAACTACGGAAACGCTAGCGAAAAATGCCTCGAAGTAAGGAAACGCTTGCTACGCAGGCTAATTACGTCGTGAAGCAAAAATTATTACAGGAAAGAACGAGCGCAGTCAGCGCAATCCATCCCGTGAATTTTAAGGTAGGTTTGTCTGTTTTTCGGGTAACCTCCTTTTGGCTTTGTTGAATGCCAGCAACACATGCGTCAGGAAACAAAACGTTAAAACGGGACTAGAGAAGTATTCAGTCTTGTCTGGTCATGTGTTCGTCGCTTCAGTTTTATGGTATATGTTCTTTGCTAGACCGCCACTATAGTCCCTTGTGACAATCAAAACCGGCTGATGCATGCAATTGCGATTTTAGTAGATTTTCCTGGTAAGGCTTTTAAAAGAGAATTATAATTTTGTGTGTTACGTAAACCTGAAAATTCTCCTCGATGCCTCTTAGAAAAATGAAAGTTCATAGTTGTCTTTACTAAGTTGCATTGCTTATTTGTAGGTCGAGCAAGAACCCGACATCGATCAATTTGTAAGGCTAGAGACTTTTATGTAAAGAAATGTATGCTAGAGGACGCATGGGACGTGGTGGCGCTTTCATTCGACTCCGATAACATTATAATTTATTCGAGCTACACTGGTACACTCTTTTTATATTATAAGAACCATTTTTATAAGGACGATGAGGCCGAGATTTGCCCCAAAATTTATAAAAAGAAATTAATGTATGGGCTAAAATTAGAACATCCTCAGGCTCAGCCAAATTGTACGTGTTCTTATAAAAAAAAAGAGTGTACAGTCATGTATTAAACATTTCCAATCAATTCCCAGCCGCTAGTCATTGCGTTTTCCTTTTGATATTTTTCTCACTTTATTTCAACTATAGAAGGTTTCCAACCTAAATACTGCAGCGACTTCTTGGGCAATACCAAG
The DNA here is from genome assembly GCA_964030785.1 of Siderastrea siderea. Lineage (NCBI taxonomy): Eukaryota > Metazoa > Cnidaria > Anthozoa > Scleractinia > Rhizangiidae > Siderastrea > Siderastrea siderea. The sequence continues at coordinate 47,454,200 of OZ034970.1, forward strand.
CTTTCTTCAAAACATTACATTGAATTTGTGTTTTGTGTGTAACACAATGGTGGCGGGAAATGTGAGGTTTTAGAAATCGCGCGCGTCTTAACGACGACCGGTCCACGATGCTATAAAATCGAGACCAAAAAAAAAAAAAAACAAGAGACCTTTGGTAATTAGCAATAGGCCAGATAATATGCTGTACCTGGAAACTTGATCGCTATCGTTGCGCTTTCGCCTATTCTGTCTTTCTTGGGTAGGATATACCTGGAAGCGTTAGGTTTAACATCGCGCTTAGCTTATTCTGTATTCCTCGGGTAGCATATACCTGGAAGCGGAATGTCTAACATGGCTTTGTAGCTTATTCTATCTTCCTTGGGTAGCGTATACTGGGAAGTGGAATTTCTAACATCGCTTTTTAGCTTATTCTGTATTCCTTGGGTAGCATATAACAATCAATATACAATAAATGTTACGTTTTATTGCAGCTCAAAAATCATCACTTTTTTGCAAACCTTTTTCCCGGTCTTTCAGGTAGCGGGGCGGAGAATTTATTCCATTCAATATTACAAGATACACAATTGTATTATTAAGTTTACCAACATCTTATATTATTTGACTAACTGAAAATGAAAAGGCTAGTAAATTAATGTTAATGTCGCTTTTTTATTACCGTATATTGTATTATAGTTTTGTTCTGCTGAGGAACAATTTTCAATAAACGATCGTTGTTTGCTTAGTAAAATGGACAAAGCGCTTACCAATTAGTATTGTATCTTCATTAATCCGGAAATTTCGCTTACTTTCATTTCAGTTTAGGGGAGCTTGAATGACTTTTTTGTAGGCGATTGTCTGATTTCCTAGTGTGTCCAGCTAACACCTCAAGAGACCGAGAGGTGTCAAACCTTAGCTTTGTTTTACTTAATATGCAAATTAGCTGGCTGCACATTCAATGTGCAGCCAGCTAATTTACATAGCATTTTTTCGCGCCGTAAAGCTCCCCTCTCTTACTTCCCTTCTCTTTTCTCTCTCGTGTGGTTTTGAGGTAGAGATACAATATTTCAATATTAACAAATTATTAATTAATCAAAATTTAAGTCTAGATGTTTAAGAATTATTTGAGGAGGGTACATTTTAAAGACTTCTTTAAAGTTGCCACTGCTCTGCAGAGTCTTAAACTAGATTCTAAGGAAACTAGATCTATGACAACTTGTCCCTTTTAGCGTTACCTGGTTGCCGTCTATTTTCATGACCAGCGTCCATCCACCACCTCCGCACGCCCCAAGGTCATTAGTCATGTGACAGTATACAGGAAGTACACTTGATCCCAACTTAAGCAGGTAGCCTCTGTTACCTTCAGACCTGAGAAAAAGGAAAAAATATTTGACAGTAACTTGGTGGTTTTGGGTTACCTGACACTCTCTAATTGCGCCAACAGTAGATACAATAACTAATTTATCTTCCACTGATAAAAGTTAACTCCAAAGGAATTATGCAAACTTCAATGTTTTCAGTCTACGCTGAGATAGATAAGTTACGTGAACTAAACAAATGAATCAAGTAATTAATATTGAAAAATAGAAATAGCTAACACATTCCTTAACTTATTATAGAACATAGAAAATTAGTCATCGCAATTTACATTTTATAGTTAAAGAAAAAGCACGAGATAAAATGGGTGTCAGATCTCATTCCTATTTCATGAGAAATGTGTAGAATTGGGCAAGTTTGTAAGAGAATAGTTTGCGTACTCTGTTTTCTTTCGCCAGTTTCTTAGCCGTTTGGTAGTTTTCCTTTCACCTAACGTCGAGGAAAGGGGAAATTTGTAACAAAAAGTAGCAAGTAGTACCAAGGCCTAATTTTTCCTTCCACTTCGCGAGGAAAGCTTAAAAGTGATGACGTCAAAACCGTCCCTCAGGATCGGCTTCGGCCGCAACGGCCGTTCGTGGGTTAAAGTGAGTTTAATGATAGAAAATAAATTTTCTTGACAAATAATAATTAATAGACTGAGACCTAAAATCTCCGCCACCAAAACCATTTTAGCAAGGGTTTTTTTTCAGTCATTTCAAATACTATCGGGTAACTCAACATCGGTTAGCTCGATCGCCCCGCTAACTTGAACTGATTTTATTTTCCCTTAGCTTTTTAAACGTCGCTCGGTAAACCTCAAAGTGTTAGCGACGTTCAAAAGTTGTATAAGAATTTAAGTCACAGTTTGTACAAACACTTGAAAATTCTTCAAATTGTACGCACCAAACTGACTTGTGATCTCAAGCATTTCAAGGCACGAAATTATGATGTAAGATTGTTTTTATGTAGGGCTGGGATTAAGTGTTGCTTTGAATCTGCCTGCGTGGACTTTGGACGTTTAAAGCTTTCTTAATATGCAATCTTAAGCCAAAAAACTTTAAATGGGAACTATTTTGTTCTCCAAATGTAATGTTTCCATGGCAACCACTTTTTGACAGGCAGTGTTTTCTTCAGAAATTTGAATTTTCGTCTTTTAAGTGAAAAAGTATAACTTTCTTGTGATAGCTTTACATTTTAAGATCACTGTTAGAGTTATTTTATTGATTTTGACAACTTTTGGGTCAGTTTTGGTGGCTTTGGAGGTTTATGAGAAAATTAAGAAATCCAAGATGGTGGATGTAAGATGGCCACCGTTGGAAAACATGACGTAAATTTTACGACATATGGCGTCATCAGTTCATGCTGCAGACTTCAAAGGAAAGATTTTTGGACTTACTATCTGCCCTTAAAGTTTCTTTCTCATAGCTTTAATCTTCTTGCATTGGAGTTAAGGAGGGGGAATCCGCCCTCTCCGGTCCCAGTAGACCAAAAAGTGAAGGGGCATCAAGCGTTTTCGAAGGTCACATGACTTGTCACGTGAAAGTCGTTCTAGATCTACCAATAGAAAATTGTTGACGAGATGAACATAAACACTTTTCATAGATGCATTTTGATTATTTCCAGCTCTTGACGTTCCGAATTGTCGCCTTTTGTTCTCTAAATTAAATTTATGAGGACGTGAGAGGTTACAGTGATTTTCTTAAAATAAAAAAAAATATATATTCCACTTCTGAGCTTTCATAAATCACTCTTTCATAAATTTAGGATGCTTATTCTACAAGCGGAAAATTAGGTTTGTCTGAATTTTTATCTTTTTCAGAAACGCTGATTTATCAATGCACATCTCTACCTTTTTTAAACATTTTTTTAAATTGTTTGATACGGCAGAATTGGACATAATATATTTATTGGACACATTGGACAAAAAGTTTGTATTCAAGGAAAATTTCATCCTAATGTAGACAGTCTGGTGGAAGACGTGTTTAATAAACAACATCATTCGGATACAGTTGAAAACCTAGACCTTGAACTACTTAATATTGTGATCGAATAACAAAAACTCGATATTTCGATCCCCTTCTTACTCAAATTATTTAATTTTCTATTTCTTTGAGAGTTCGGGTCCTCCTTTTTCTCTCTTTTCTTTTATTTTTTTATGACATAGAGGGCGAAATTACTGATTACTGATTGGTTGAGACAGAGGGCATTTTTTCTTAATTTTCCTTCCAACGAGGGCAAAATTACTGACTCCTGATTGGCCAAGCGCCAAAAATAGTCGCATTTGATTGGCTACAAGAAAAGCCTCGGGGGCATTGGACCCCGCCGTTTTTCCCCCTCCCCTCTGGGTGCAAAATACATTACGGTCACTCAAGATATGTGCCCAAGTGGTATAAAGTTTTGAAGTTGGCGATTTTTCTTACGTTTGACGTGTGTGCTGCCATGCTCCCCCCTCCAACGTCTTCTCTACACCCTTCTCCTTGTGATACCATGAATCCCTTATAGTATGAACACCTTTCCCTTTCCTAATTCAATGGTCACCCACCTGTTCGAGCACTCGCGAAGAAGAACGTGATGAAATAGTTTTGACCATGGCGTGACTCAGTTACGTCACGTTTTTTTTAACGAAATGACATCTCAGCGTAATTCTAAATAAGATATGTTACGGTCACTCAAGATAAAAGCCCTTGCCTGTGTAGCGAAAGACACGACGAGTATTTGTTTGGCCGAGCGAAAACTGGAGGTCTGGGGCAAGTGACCACCAAAGAAAGTGACCACGGAAAAAAAGTGGGTATTACTAGACCCCGTCCTGACGGCGGGGTAAAAAGAAACGGGTATTACTAGACCCCGTCCTGACGGCGAGGTAAAAAGCGAGAGCGCGTCATTTGCATTTCGTAAGCGTCTTGAAACGAAAAGCAGATTTTGAATTGGATTTTGAGTTGTTCAACACAAGGATACCGTTTCAGAGTTTAAATTTAACTGAGTTGGTCGGCAAAAATGGTTTGGAAATCGGGTGATAGTTCGGAGAGAAATTCCAGAAGGTGAACCTGAATGTTTTGCGGGAAACAGCAAATGATTATTTGTTTTAAAACTACCGACAACCTTGTTTAATTCAGCGAGCGAGAGGAAGCTTCGCAACTAAGGTAAATCAATTTACTTAGTTTGACTTTTGAGTGTGAGTTTGTCAATGAACTAGAATTGTAATTATCCATAAGATAAACATCTGCATAATAGATAGTGTTTTGTGTTCTGGACGCTGAGCAGCAGTTTAACAAACTACTTGTGTGGAGAATTGTTTATTCTGAGGGCCGGCCGCAGATTGTGTTTTGACGTGCATGAAAAGTTTTCAGAAAATTTTGCCCTCTGTGTTATAAACAAATAATCGCACTGAGTCCTCGTAGAATTAAGGATAAATTTTCACATGTATTTTCAAAGTTTTCACAAATTGCCCTCGTCGCTGCGCGACTCGGACAATTTTGTGGAACTTTGAAAATACGCGTGAAAATTTATCCTTTATTCTACTCGGCCCCATGCGATTACATATACAAACCGCCCCCTATTTCATACAGCGAAACAAACAAAAAACCAAAAGCAAACAAACAAACAAAACGAAAAAAAAAAAAAACAACGGTTTTCTGCCTTAAGTAGCTAAAATTTTACTTACAGGCCTTTGTCATATATTTCCCTACACGAAAGAGATGGTAGAGCTGAAAGCAATAATAAAAATATATGCGTAATTATAAATACCATTTTCATTCAAATGTGCAATGAAAGAAACAGCGTAAAGAAGGGCAATGGAAACGACTAACGTAGAATTATGTGGTTCGCATAAATCAAGTTGTGAACCCGACTTTGAGGAGCCATAAGTTGGCATCAATACACAATCAGGGCAAACAGGCGCTAAATCAATCAAGCAATAAATTAATCTACTTACAACGAACCAATCGATCGATCAATCAATCAATCAATCAATCAATCAATCAATCAATTAATCAATCAATCAAGCAAGCAAGCAAGCAAGCCAGTAACAATTATGAAGCAAAATTCGACTTTGCCTGATTTTTCTGTCAGCACGTCTTATAGAGGTCTGACATGAATAATTCGTCTCTAAATTCATATCTAGTCGGAAAGGGAGACGGTTTTTTTTTTCTAACTTAGTTTCCATATGAAGCAGGCTGGTTTATATTTTTTTTTTGCAAGGTTTCCTGGGATGTTCTGTTGCATGATGGCGTCAGAAAAAGCAATTTGCAGAAAAAAAACCACGAGAACTAGAAAAAGAAAAACCAGTCAAATGACGAGGAGTTAACATCAACAGCTTAGTTTCTTAAGCCGTCCTCCCACCACTCATTGCCTCTCATCTCATCTCTTCTTGTCCTCTTATTTTGGAAAGATTGGCGAGAGAAAAGGGTAACATGAAGTTCATAAAGATATATTTTCCGGTTCAGGCATACAAATGAAAGAGTATGCTCCTCTCAAATGTACTGAAATATCTAATTCTCGTTTTTTTTTTGTCTTCGTCATGATGAACAGTACACGTGCCTTGAGTGCCGCTCTATTTGATATATCACAGTATTCTCTTGCCAGGCTTCCGTTCCATCTCGGTCTAATCACAGATAAAACATCCGTCGTTTAGTTGTTCGTCAAACGATATATATCTAGACGCATCATCCGTCAAAATTCGGATTTACACCTAGAGGAATTATCCTTCTGACAGATGACCCGTCTCTAGTATGAATGTGCCAATCAGTCAGTCAGTCAGTCAGTCAGTCAGTCAGTCAGTCGGTCAGTCGGTCAATCAATCCCAACTAAAGAATTATTAAGTTACGTGAACAATTGCGTCCATTTCCCGTGGTTCCAGCTATGCAAATGCAGTGAAATGATCTAGCAGTGTTTGTACAGTTAGCATACACATGACAGTCATGGCGACCGGTACTGCATTCATCAATATCTAGACAAGCAAAAAGTCTCGTATTAAACTTCACGTAAGTTATGTTATGTCCTTAACGCTAAAACAGCCGATGTTAGTATGATTTGCATTCTACAATGGAAACTGCCTCGCGTCTATTTACATGGTGGTAAATTTTATCTACTACATTCCTTTTGGCGACTCGCATTCTACCTATTTCGCATTACAGTTATATCTGTCGTGTACCCCCCCCCCCCTTCCTATAGTTGTTTGCCTTTGATTAGGTCTCGTCTCGCTTGTGTAATTAGTAGTTGAATTGGTTTTTAATTAAACTTACAAGCTCAAGCGAAAGAACTTAAAGACTGGTTACGCGTATAGTATTTTAGAATGCAAGAAACGATATTTAATTATACTGAAGTCTGAACGAGATTCTAACCAACCAGAGGGAGACATTCAGGCTAATAACTGTACTGTAATAGTGTTGTTGACTTTTACCTATTTCGCATTCCTCTCCTGTATAACCAGGTTGGCAAATGCAAGAATATTTCTTGTCTGTAAATCCATTGAGGCAAATCCCGTCGCTTAAGCATGGGTTGCTAAAACACGGGTTCTAAAGAGAAGAAGACGCGTTTCCTAAATTATAATGCTTCCTTACTATTAACAATTAGCAGGTCAAATATATCACATTATTGGCAATGTAATATTTCTTACCTCAGTACCTCTATAAGTAAATCCTACTTTTGGTTTTAAATCTCCTGGATGTCGCATGTGATCTGAGCAACTCAGTTGGCAAAGAATCTTGTCGTTTATTTGAGGACCGATGTTGATTGATGCGCAGGTATCTTCCATGGTGCATCGCTCTTTACACGTTTCACGGAGTCCCACACTTAATGAAACATTTTTCATCACGTGACCCTCTAGAGCAAAACCTTCGATCGGTGTGACAAACTTAAGACGTCGACAGAGACCTACAAGAAGAGTTTCAAAGAAGTTGCAGTTAAAAACAAGAAAAACAAAATATTAAAAAAGGAAAAGAGAGAGAGAGAAACAACAAAGAAAAGGAATAGCGCAAGCAAGAAAGAACGAACGAAAGAACAAAAACGTTGTCTATATTTATCTTAATTTTATGAGGCGACCACCCTGCGGATTAGCCAGTATGAGCCAATTTCATTTTTTTTCTTTTTTTTTACGCGGCTATTGTCAAGCATCGCTTGTATAGAGTATGAATTTTTATGGAAAAATTTAGTCTTTCATTTTTCAGTGGGATCAAGAAAATGTTGCCCCAAATGTTGTTTCCAAATTTTATTGATCAAACTGTACAATGTCTATTATTAAAACTGGACTAGGTATATTGGATTTCTAGCATTTTGATTGGCTCAACGCGGTTAGGCTATCAGCTCGTATACCTGCTGCGACCAAATATGGTCAATGAACACTCAACAACAAAGTGAGCTAAAAGTTTTTTCCTCGCAAGCAACCCGGCGAGAAGAATGGACGAGAAAAAACACTTTGCAACGAATTTAAATTAAGCAGAAATTCCAACAGCGACACTAAGCCACAAATCAAAATTGTTCCGTGCTTGATTTTTTAAGACAACAAGAAACGGTGCAGAAATAGAAATTTAAGCATCAAGCAATTTGATTACAATTAATTTCTTTCATGATCGTCACGTCGATCATTGAAATTGAACAAATGGTAGGTTTTATCGGGAAGGCTTTCCACTTCAAAATGTCAAGACAAGGCATGAAATAAAACAGTGAAATGGGGCAGAAACATTTTAAATAAAAACTATCACACATTCATGGCGCGTCGGTACAAGAATCATGAAGCAATCTAAACAAGTACTAAAAAGACTACCAAGAAGGAAGGAAGGGCGAAATTTTTTTGGGCTATAACACGCAAAATTGACACTGGTTTACCTGTACTCGTTGTCGCTCTGTGTTCCAACAGGTCAAAATGTTCAGATAGAAATCGGATCCCATATAAATGGAGTTGAATCGCTTTCCCAGTTGTTTGAGTGTTGTTTTTACCATTCCGTCCGCAGCCTCTAAGCCGAGAACAACTGCGTTTTGTGCGTTGGGTTTAACAAACTATGATGGTGAATTATAATGTTGCTTGCTACAGTAATCTTGCTTCTGAGCTGCATAGAAATAACCCCTTCAAGTTCAAATTAGTTCTGTCCTCAGTTCGATCAAACACGCACATGATGGCTCCGTTGTGCGAACGGATGACAAACTTGTTCAGTTTCAACTCCAGCGGATAATGTGGTGAAATGGTACAGCTTCAATCCGCTTTGAACGATGATTACAACAATGTTTGAGGGAAAATCAAACACGTACCATATTTCAGAGCCAACAATTAGAAGATTTTTCCAAAACTTGTGCCACTTCGTTCACTTCGAGCAGTTTCATTGTTTCATTCAGGTTTGCAATGAAACGCAGCAACACTTTGCAAGGTTTTGACGCCTTTTTCGCTAATCGATTCTTGTTCCCCTTTTCTCTCTTTTATCCCTTTTCCCATTTTTGGCTTTTTTTTTTACATAGTGGTTAAGTTTTTAATAAAACAATTATTCTACTCGGGCTTGCTGGATATCAAATGATTGTAACCAACTCGGCGCTTAACGCGCCTCGTTGGTTATCTATCATTCGATATCCAACAAGTCCGAGTAGATCAATTGTTAATTATCAGAATATCAATTCTAGTAAGGAAGAGCCCACCTCCTGTATACCGTAAGAAGTGTTTTCCTGTACATTTAGGCTGCGTAAGAAGCCTTCCTTTTTAATTTTCTTGAGTAATTTTCTCTACTAATTCTCTAATAATTCCTACTAATTCTTCTCCTTATCAGCTAGGTCAAAGAATTTCTGGGGTCTGATGGTATAAATTGCATATTTTGGAAGACTTTTAAATGTGATAATAACAATAATAAGTTACGGCAACGAGAGAAGACCATACTTATGCATATGCCGCCATTAACTAATTTAACAGCCTAAACTTCACAATAAAGTAATAGATAATTAGGGCGATGTCGCAGCTCTTACAAGGTCTTCTCTGATTTGCTGAGAAAACAATACACCAAACAACAAAACAATGGACCCTAGCCCCGAAAACAATAGAGCTGCGTGATACCAAGGTCCAATTAGAGGTTGTTAAGAGCTGCGGGGCTACTCGATAATTAACGAAACAACAAGGGGTCCCGGAGAATCTCAAAACAAACATCAGAATACCTTATATAATTTATACTTCCAAAGGTAAAATCATCACTTTCAATTCTCGAGATTACTCATACTGAGTTTAGCCGAAGTAAAACCAAGTCTCACTTTAATTTCAACATCTTGTATGTGTCAATTTTCAATGTGTAGTATAAAGCTCATCGTAAAGCCGTTTTTTAAAAGCTTTCCGCTGAAACCCTTACCAAGAGCAAAGAGAGTGGTTGCATGAATATGACAATTTTTAAAGACAAGAGAAATGTTTCTAACCTTGGCTTGAAACTGCAGTGCTATGAAACCAAGCTTCCCAAAAGACGATCACGAACAGCGGAGATCGCATTGAGAAATAGCGCAGCTTCAGTGTTAGGAATACACTAGACGACAGTAGAATTACTGCCTTGCTTTACAATGAAGAGCACTTCAAAGCTATCAATCTCAGAATTAATTCCAGTGCAAACACTGATCTCAACAAACCAGCAGATGTTTGTCATTACCTAATCTACTAATCTATTATTTATCTCGGATGAATGAGTCAATAACTCCATTGCATTATCGCAAACCAAAGAACGAGGGCTTTTTTTTAAATAAACGAACAACCTTCGAGTTTTGGCCTGTGTATAAATTGTTCATGATTTTTTTTCTAACAGATTTTCGGGAAGTCAGGAGTCGAATTTCACATCGCTACGCTTGTAATTTCTTGTTGACCCAGGGTTCTCCATCCCGGATCCCACTCACCGCCCGTTCAGACTTCAGATTGGACGATGTTTAGTCTGCAAGATATAGGAATTTGGTTCTACAGTTTCAAGTTGATTTTTGTCGTTACAAATCAAATATTGCATTCACTTTTAAAGAGAGATTCAGTGAGCTCAATTTTTTGGAGCAGAAATTAAAAACATTATAACGGTTGCGGGATCACTGTCACTACGCTTATACGTAATACGGTTGTGCAGAAGAATACATACAGTAGTTAACTATAGGCTTGCTGTGAAATTGACCACTGCTTATTGTCAAACAAGGCTTCCTTCTGACCAAGTGTTACTTCTTGAACAGCCTTTCTATATTTAGGAACCACATGACGGTAGATAACGTAGCTAGGCAGCCATGTCATCTCACCGAAACATGACCGGTTTGGGATGATTTCTAGATCTGTTAGAAGTGCCATATTTTAATTTAAGTTATCTGCTTTTGTACAGAAACGCAAAACTTACTTTTCTCAGTACTTCTTTCTGGTATTGTTGATAGATACCGAATTGCTATCAATTTATTTATCACCGTAAATAATTAAGTTCAAGCAGCGATAGAAAAGCACTGTTTTTGCTAAGCTTACTGTTTCGCCTGTATATCGTCTTATAGCTCCTTTCCCTGAGGTATTCACCTTTTTCAACCGACAATCGCTTAAAGCAATATTACAAAGTACTCTTTCCAGTATTCCCACGTCCTCTGACCTATTGTGATCCTGACAATGAAAATGCACTCTTCCTCAATTCCAACTCTCTTGTTTGTGATTGTTTTTTTGGGGAGCTTGGCTTCAGGGCATCACAGATGCAAACCAAGGTAAGTCAATAGTTCTCTTGTCTGTGACACTGTTAACATTAAAGGCGACATAAATATTGTATGTATTTTCATGTAAGGAATGGTTTGCAACGCGAAACTGTTTTCGAACCTTTTTGTTTAAATTTTCAATTTTGATTGAGTTTCATACAAAAACTAGATTTCATTATTTACATTTATTGTTTTGTAATTGGTTTTGAATCGAACTCTTCTTGCAGGTCTCTGTGGACGTCTTAAGTTTGTAACACCGGTCGATTGTTTTCCCGTGAGAACGCATGAGACTTGTAAAGAGTGATGTACCAAAAAAAGATACCTGTGTTTCAATCAACATTGGTCCACCAATAAATAACAAAGTTCTTTGTCAACTTAGTGACTCAGATCACATAGGATAGCCAGGACATCTAAAATCAAAGTAAGACTGTACTTATAGAGGCACTGACGTGAGAAATACAATATTGTGAACAATTTAATAATTGTCCTGTTAAATCGTTAACGGTAAAGTAGCATTATTAAAATTCAAAAAACACGTTTTTTTTCTCATTAGAACCCATGTTTTAGCAGCCCATGTTCAAATGCCGGGACCTGCCTCAATTGCTTCACAGACAAGAAATATCCTTGTGTTTGTCGACCTGGTTACACTGGAGAAGAATGTGAAACAGGTATTTTTGCCAGAATTTCACCATACTGTTTCATAGTACAACGCTAAATTTTGGAGTGCTCCTATTGGTCGAAATCGATCTCGTGATGCGATAAGGTCTCTCCTTGGCCCGCGCCTATCAGCGCAAAGTGCCGTTTTTGGCAATTTTCGCTCAAAATTTAGAGTTGTACAATAAGAACAATAGACTCCTTCTGTCTGACAGGCCCTATGTGTGATAGGTGAACATCAAATTTCCTCGGGCAGCCTACCACACGATTGTGCCTTGGACAAAAGAACGCTGTCGTTTAATTATTGATTGTCTATAGTAAGTGGAGGCGTGGTAGCGTAGTAGTCATCGCTCTGGGCTTTCCATCAGACGTTCGATTGGAAGGTCGGTGGTTCGAGGCTTGGTCTCTGCATTGTATCATGTTGTTTCCTTAGAAAAGAAACTTAACTTCACATTGTCTCAGGTGTATAAATTGTAATTGGTATCAGCAAACTGTTAGAGAATCCTTATTGAAAGGTTTGGGGGTAACCCTGCGATGGAGTAGCATCTCACTCGTGGGGGGGGGGGGGGTAGTGATGCTCCTGGTCGCTTCATGCCACAGAAACCGGAGTAAAATAAGCGACGACCTTGTGGATCGTTCAATACAGTGGAATTGTTTGTCCAAGCGAATATGTAGACTTCAATTTATTGTTATTAGGGATCTAAGTTAATTGGAAATTTATATTTTCGTTTAACTATCCTTCGCTAAGATATTGGTGAATGCAGTATCGATAACCATAACTGTCATTCGCATGCAGATTGCACAAACACCGCTGGATCATTGAACTGCAGTTGCAAGTTGGGATCCATTGGAGAGATGGCCACAATTGTTCACGTATAGTTTTGTTTATTCTGTCATTGGAGAAACATTTAATTGTCGTTTTTTATAATTGTTGTGGTTGTTACAGCAGCAGTTGTATTTCCACTCGTTTTAAGAGTTTGCACCCACAGGTGATGGACTATATGTGATCAATAACTCACTGTTCAACTCCTTAGAGTAAACGTTTTGACTTCGATTTCATGTTTTAGTCGATGGTTATAACATACCGAGAGCTTTTCAATAAATTTGGACTGGTGTTTCAAAAACCAAAGTTATTATTTTGTATCATGAATCAAGACATTGATATAAAGAATGACATCGTAATCAGACTTACTTGATTTGAATGAGGCTTTAAAAGTGGTTTTAATTTAAAGATGGAAGTTTAGTTTTAAGCATTTCTTTCCTAACAACATTAAGAGCACACTTCTCTCCTCACATTGGAACTCCCGTAATTTCAAGATCAAAAGTGGGACTGAGTGCGAGTCCATTAGCTGTTCATTAGTTTTTCCAGAAAGTAAAGAATACCACTGAAAATAAATGTTGCAACTAATAATCGTAGGTAGTTCTGGGTTGCTTAAATATATTATTGTGCACGTTGTCTTTTCCTCAGTTCTTCCAGCTGTCTCCTGCACGGAATTGTATGACAACTGCCTGTTAGTATTACCTGCAAAAACGCAGTGAAAAAAGATAAATAAATAAATGAATGAACGAACGAACGAACGAACGAACAAACGAACGAACGAACGAACAAACGAACGAACGAACGAACGAACGAACGAATGAATGAATGAATGAATGAATGAATGAATGAATGAATGAATGAATGAATGAATGAAATCTGAGCGAATTTGACAAAAATCTGTACCGCTAACTTAAAGGCTTTATGCGTCCAGAATAAAGCCTTCTGTGGCCGGTTGGAAGTGAGGGACTTGGCGTCATAGAGCAAATCACCATGCTCCCCGGGGGACCAAGCTTTGTGGCACTGGTGAAAGTTGGGTCAGGGACCCCATTCAGGGGTGTGGGGGGGGGGGGAAGTGAGGCTTACAAATAGCTGTGCTGTGCAAACGATTTGAAATAGGAAGTGGGACGGCTTGTGAACTGGCGCTTTAGGGCAACTTGATGACTTGAATCTGTGCACAATGCTATATCTAGCGAAGCTGAGGCATTCGACTGGAGGGTTGGCTGAAGCTGCTTGGAGGTCACTGGGGATCAGCGGGGGAGGGTTGGGGAGATAGTCCCCACAGCCGGTCATTTTTTTGTTTTATCAGATATGTTCTAAAACCAATCAGAAATAAATAAATATTTTAATACTAATTAATTTATTTTTATTCATTTATTTATAAATTTTAAAAATAAACATATAAATAAATAATCAGAATTTAGAGGGCTTTGCCCTACATACCGTTTTTTGGGGTGGGGGTCTGAGGGCAAAACATCCTACAAACTAAAACTTGGATCATTTGTACTTCTTGTACACTGTGACATGACTGACGACATTGGAGGATGTGGTAGTGGGGGATGGACGCTGGTCATGAAGATGGACGGCAATCAGGTACTGGTCGGCAAGTTTTAAGTCTTAATTTAGAGATCGAGAGTCCAAATAAGCAACTACGTAAATTCATTTTTTTTTCAATTTCACACAGCTAACTTTTCACTATGATTCTAGTCTTTGGCGTAACAAGGAAACCTTCAACGTTGCAGGATGGGCAACTGGGTCCGACACACAAGAGACCAAGTTGCCGACATACTGGAACACACCTTTCTCCATGATCTGCCTCGGGATGAAGATCGACCAGCAAATCAATTTCTTTGTTATTAGCAAGTTTGCAAGCTCTTTATATCCGTTGATCGTTGACGAAAACTACCGCTTCACATCACTAGGTCGTGACACGTGGAAAGCGTTGATTGGTTCTCAGGGCTCCTTGCAAACCGGCTGTAACAACAAAGGGTTCAATGTCATGGCTGGAGACACTTCCCATGCCAGAGTAAGAACCGGCATCATTGCTAACGATGTACACGACTGTCATCAGTGCGATTCCAGAATAGGGCTTGGTACTGGAGGAAAGCACGATGACACCAACACGTGTGGGAGCGCGGCTAGTTTCTTCGCCAACAATGGAGACTGGCATGTCAAGGCCATGGGATAAGTTCTTGTTAAGTATGAAAAGAAAAAAATAAACAAATAAGTAAATAAATAAATAATTAATTAATTAAAAACTGGATTTTGTTATTGCGGAAGAACAGGAGGGAACAAGAAGAATGTGTTTTCCCCACCTTTTTTTTTTTTGCTTTTCCAAAGTTTTGGTAAAATCCAAGATGAGGTCCAAAATGGCTGCCAACTCGTCTAACGTCATATGGTTACGTGCCTCCTGCAGCGCTGTCAACTGACACATAACATTAACCTTAACTTGTAGAGGCCATCAGGTAAAATGATAAAAGCTTTTCATAATATTGAAACACAGCAAAAAACCCAAGGGGGATTTAATCCACGGCCTTTTTTACCATGGTGGGGGTGTTAGTCTGCTTGGACTGGCGCTTGAGGGTTAAGCCAATCATTAACAATTGGCTCGTGCCTTAGCGTGCGTCCATCGGGTTATTGATGTACGAGGAAAGTTTGAAGAGCCCGACAGAAGCAACTTTAGCTTGTTGAGTGCACTCCAAACTTCCCAAGTGCCTCCATAACGTGATGTACGCATAGCTAAAAGCAAGAACTAATTGTTTTATACCATAGCCAGTGGAAATGCCGGCGAAAACTGGACGCCAGGATGCCACAGTTCCATTTCGCTTCCGTTGAATCAGTACGCAGTTGATTCAAAACTCACTCACTAGCAACCATAAAATCAAGAAACAATGAGAATAAAACGAGAAAGAACGAAAAAAAAGAAACAACAATCGATCACATGACTGAAAGAAAAAGGTGCCAAAACCTTGTAAAGTGTTGCAGCGTTTCTTTGCAAAGATGAACGAATCAATGAAACTGCCCCGAAGTGGAAAAGTCTTCCAATTCTTGGCTCTAAAATGTGTATAGGTTTGATGTTTCCTGAACAATTGTTGTATTCATCATTCAAAGCGTATTGAAGCTGTATGATTTCAGCATTGTAGCTGCGAGAGTTAAACCCAACACAAAACGTAGTGGTTCTCGGTTCAGAGGCCCCAGACGGAATGTGGTAAAACAAGAATGAATCAAACTACTGGGGAAGCGATCATTCAACTTATTTTGCATCACGTCCAATTTTATTTGAATATTTGACGCTGCTACATCGACTGCAGGTGTAACAATGCTATTTTGTGAAGTATATAGTGGAACAAATGTCGTCCTATCTGGTTGTCAGCGCTTATTAAGCTTGATTTTGGGGGTGAATCACCAAAAACGTGGGACACTTATTATTAAGCAGTTCCTATCAAGGATGTGTTTTGTTTTGTGTCTTGTGTTGATATTTTGGTGTCAAAAGTTTTCCGTATAAAACCTACCTTTTGTAAACATTTGTTGAGAGTGCGACGGTGAAAGAAATCGTAAACACAAAGCCAGAGTAATTAAGTTCGAGTTTTTTTTTTCTACAAAGCTCCTTGCTCGTCCTAAGAAATCAAACACGCTGCAACAATTTCGCTGTTGTAATTTCTCCCTTGTTTAAGTCTACAATTTTCCTTGGTAATTTACTCGCCGAGTTGCTCACGAAGAAGGCACTTTTGGTCGCTATAGACAGACAAAGCACGCTTACGTGAGGTGAATTTGCCAGCTATGTTATAATTAATCACTGTCAATAGGCGTACGTTTGCAAGCTATGAATATACACACGTGCAATCCACGAACATTAACCAGTTCTATTCGAAATCATAGTAGCAGAACAATGGAAAAAATATGAGTTAATCTTAGGAATATACCTCTACTGTCCAACTAATTGATGGCATTTTTTTCCAAGCTTATATGATAGTTGAAGTTGAAGAATGCAAGACTCTCCAAAGGCACACTGTTGTGGTTCTTCCTATCGTGTTTGTAAAACAAAGAACTACCAAAGCCTGTTTTAAGCCGGCTGGTTATAAGCCCTCCCGGTTATAAGCCAACCAGGGCAGTTATTAACAAATATTAAACAACAACAACAACAAAATAAACATCTCAGTCGTTATGAGCATACTACATCTCCCAACCGGCATTTTTAAAATGAAGTAACAAAAAAATCGACTAAATTAACGGATTGCCACCACCTTGAATTTTGAATTTTTTATTTGTATCCCGGTTGCGATTATCCAGCAATGAACATGCGCAGAAGATCAAACAGAGCGAATGGTAAGACCAGAGTAAGAACCAACAAAAGGCATAGTATTGGACAACAGACTACACGAAAATTTGCACGGTTACGCCTTGTACCAGAAAACAATTGAGAGCAACGCTTTGGTAAGAAAATTGTTCTGCACTTGCAAGGGTTACCAATTACTCACACTACTTTTCACGTACCGTTTTTCTTTCCTTTTTCAGGCAGTCTTCAATTCCTCCAGGTCTCTCTTGCAATGACAGCAATCTGTTAGTGTCTTGGGCACCATAACTTAACCTATTAACTACTGGAAGTTTTAAAAATTTCAGTAAGGAGGGTTTCTAAAGGACGTAGTAATGTATAGGGATATTGAAACGATAATATTTACATGAAATATTGGGAGAATATTTACATTTGTGTTCAAAATACACGTGAATTTATCTTAGTCGTTGTGTCTTGTCGTTCTTCTGGTCGAGGCAAGGTCGTCTACAGTACGTAATTGTAAAAAGATATATTTTTAGGTGTTTCTATACCTGATGACAATAAAAATTTAGTAGGCCCAGCGAGTTTTGATTTTAGAATTTATGACGTCACGTGCAATTCAGCAATCCAGCCATTCTAAAGGCTGTGCAATGTACAGAAGAACAGCATCGGAAGACCAGTCTCCCAGGAGACTTATGAGTTCAACTGGCGCGCCACAACGGAAGGCATAGGTCGTCCCTCCACGACGAAATCTGTGGCTGGAGTATTGAGTAGCCTTAAGATATGCGATGGTAAGGCGGTGGCGTAATTTGGCGGAAAATACAGGGTGGGTCATTGGGGTGACGTAATCTCCTCTTGGATGCAGAAAGGCAGGCGAGGACGATGGAGCATGGAAGAGACTAACATGGCGCTCGCAGGCTTGAACTAGGCAGAGTGGATGATCCGGCGGAAGGAGAACAACAGGTATAAGTGGTTTACGCTGCCTGAATTAAATGGTCTTCGACCACAGATAACCAAACCCCAAGAGCGAATGCTAATGTCCTGACGCGACAAGGTTTTGTGGTCGTTCGCGCCTCTGAGGACCAGATTAGACTTGCGGAAAAACGAGTAAAATCTGATGAGCATAGCAGCCAAGAAACCAGAATCTTTGTCAGCAATGGGCTCTGGATGAAGGCATAGAAGGATCTCAGGAGAGATGTATAGTTTTTGTTCTCGGCCGTCACCTAGAACGCGCCAAACACCGCAGGTGATCATGATTAGTTTGATAGATAATACATCCTGAAACGCGACATTGTGGCCAGTGTCTATGGAGGACATTTATGGCTGATAGATAGCTTATTAAATGTAAAGAAGATCCTCGCAGTTATTAACACAACTTATGCAGTTGCGGAAAGAAAGCCTGAAAAAATCAGGCTTACCGGGATTCGAACCCTGACCTCTGCGATACCGGTGCAGCGCTCTAACCAATTGAGCTAACAAGCCAACTGGGAGCTGGTCATTAAATTGGTTCGTAATGTACCGGGAAAGATGAAGATGAAATTATGAATATATGAAGTTCATATGAAGTTCATATATAAGTTCATATACGCTATTGTGGTGAAACTTGGCACGTTTTTAGTACGTCATTAGCTTAACAGATTGGGCTTATGACGTGTCGATTAGGACGTTTCATGACGTCACAATGACGTCAAAAAGCAGCCATTTTGACTTTTGAGCCGCCATCTTGGATCCCGAGCATGCAGTCATACAGTTGACAATGACGTCATCGAAAAATATATGAATATGTTCTAAGAAACATAGTTAATCAAAACAAGCACAAAAAAGTAAAGGATTATCTTCTTCTCACAAACGAAGGGGAAAAAACTGAAAGAAAGACTGAAAAAAGACAGAAGATAGTCAAAACACCTCCTGAGTAGACGGTTGCTATGGAGACGTCAATCATCATAGACACGTCATTGACACAGGGAAATTTTCTCTGATAAATTTCGGGAAAAGTCACAAGATTTGGTGGTTATTCGTCTAGCCGTTTAAAAGTTATAATTCGTTAAAGAAAGTGCGGGCACAATGTGCCCCCCTCCCCCTCCCCCCCCGGCTAAATAGGGTTAAGCTATCTGGCGTTAAGACAGGCTATTGAAGTCATCGACTAAGTCTGTCAGCGTTTTTATCAAGTTTTACTCAACCAAGACAGAGCGAGTGGATTTCTGCAAGTGCCATTCTTTATAAAGGCAATGGCTTGAGTACTGTCAGTACCGGCAACACAGACACGTGCGATGAGCCGCAATGAGGACGGGAAAAAGTTCTAAATGGTTAATATTGGAACGAAGGGAAGGGCCAGTTGCTTGGCCAGCGTTAGTCAAATGCGGATTGTGTAATAGGGAATGTTGTTCAGCGCCGGGGCAAGCTGTCCATGAGCCAGCAAAGAAGTCGTCGGAACGCGCTGACTTGGACAAACAACCTTTTTCCAACTGATCATGATATTAAACCCGGCGTGAATGAAGACGATTAATAAGGGTGGCGAGACCATGTTGACATTCAGCGTGTATGTGTTTCTGATGATAACAAAATCGTCTAAGTAATCGACAATAGCCGAAAAAACCACGTCTAGCCATCAAACAAACAGTGGCATTGGAAAGGCGAGTAAAAATTGCGAGCGAAAACGAAAAGCCAAAACAGAGGCGATTATCCACGAAATACTCGTGAAGAGAAGGGTCATGTTCTCCGAACATTCAGCGAGTTCCCTGCAGCTGACGATGGGGGAAAAGACACACACAACGCCAGACAAACTTGCTATCAACGATAGCGTAAAAACAATTAGTCGAGGAAAGACACTGTGCTGTCAATAGAATTTATTCGAAAAGACTCCAGGTTGTGTTTGATATGACTGATCATTAAAGGAGAAACCATATAAAACTTACTCTGAGGTAAATGGGTTATCTTCATCGCGTTCGGATGTTAACAAGTAACATGAACTGCTACTATTAGTCTAGTCAAAAATTTACACTGGCATTTCACCGGCGTTTTACTGGGATTACCCGAAAGAAAGGATTTGGGGAGCTTCCAAGCACCTGTAATAACATTATCGAAGAAATGTCGCGTTGGTTTTAGAAGCCTCGAAGAAACTCGAACACTTTGAGGTACACACATTACTTACCGGATAAAATAGCTTTAAACCCAAAACTGCTTCGCTTATAGTTACTTAAGAGCGGATGTCTATAAATATCAACCAAGGGTGGGAAATATAAAAATTTTGAAAAATCCCCAAAAAATTCTGTAGACTAACCTGGGTATTCTATTAAAGAAAATATAAATTTTAGTTTCATCGGATAAATATTTTGGCGATACGGCGGGTGTCAAGTTTGAGCGCTTCACAGCCTCCGCCAGACCGCTTTTTCAGGGCCCGAGACCGGACTACGAAAAGAGCTCGATTTAAATCTAATTCAAACATCATTCAACTCAAAAAGCTTCTTATCGCATTAAAGGGAATTTAACACACATTTTGAGTGGTCATGTGCTTGAATTGATTGCGACCAGAATATTTTACAGATTTTTAAATATTTACAAAATTTCGAGGATTTCACGCGAGCAAAATGTTGTCGAAATTCGAAGGCCTAAAATCACATCCGGTACCTAGTTTCAAACAGCTAAAGATATTCCACATTAAAAAGCAATCTCTAAGCTTTCAAAATGTGGTTTCAAAACTTTGGGCAACACATGAAATGAATTTATGGGAACGCGAAATTCAGGGAGCGCTTGAGTGAAATTTGATCTTTCTGACATGACAGTTTTGAGGTTCGGCACGACACAAATCAATACTCAAACTAATGTTTCAGCCAAAATACGTTTAATTTAGGTAATCTCAAGTCCCACGGTGATACATACATGCTTCATAGACATTAGGTGCAAAATGTTACATCAATTTTTATCCGAAAAGAACTCATATCTCGGTTTTGAGGTATTTGAACTTGCCTCGCTAATGTAAACAGGTGGGTCAAGTTCTTATAATGACACAGCGAAGTGTTCAAAATCTACCCAAATATCTATCCTGTCTAGTATATAGTCAGGTCTACAATATGTTTGTACCTTGTGTCCTTGTTTGCTTTCATTTCCGCAAAAACTGAGGTATACGGCGAAATCCCCGCGCGCTCGACGTGCTACAGGAACCGAGATTGCGTTACATAACATGTCACACAGGGATACCGAACACAGGAAGGCCAACAGGACGGCCACTTCGTCTACAGGAGATTCGTAGGAAAAAATTAATTCTAAATTTTAAAAAATGCAAATCACAGTAGAACCCTGGTATCTTGAACTCGGCAAACTCAAATTTTCTCGTTTACTGGGGGCCGATTCTCTTTTTTCTTGTTATACCGTGTGGCACTTAATTTTTACGAATTGCGGGTTTTAATTTTTGCGGTCCGGAAAAAAGGTTCTCGCGGAAAATAGTTCCCGCAAAAAAAATTTTTCCGCAAAAATTGACTCTACTGTCAAATGTATTACAGAACTATTGGACTTTGGAACAATTTAGATCCCTTTTTAAAATCAAGCTGTTCAGTTCAAGTTTTTAAACGTATCTTAAAGAATAAGCTTTTAGACAATTTTGTAAATACTCCCTAAATTTTATTCATTTTTAGTATTTTGGCGACTACAAAGTTTAGATAATGTTGTAAATGTTTCTTAAATTTGATTAATTTTGATTGTATAGTTATTAGTAACTTAGTAATTTAAGTAATTGTTCCTGAAAAGCCCCATTGGGGAGGTAACAATAAAGTATGTATGTATGTATTGTGTATGTATAAGCAAACATCGCCTTTAACATGTATTAAAAATCATTTTGGTGCTCATTAACAGAAAAAAAAATGAAATTAGAAACAGAACATTCAGAAGTAAAACGATGAAATTGCAGTAGGTACACTACAGGTATTTGGATGTTAAAAGCTTTGAAAAAAGGACCATCTGAAGGTACTCCATTGATTGACTGACTGAATTGTAACATCTATATCCTGTTCACCTGGCCTTCAATCGCAAAAATACTTCCGGAAAAAAAAATCACCCATTCGCAAAATTAAACTCCCGCAAAAATTTAGTGGTACAAGGAAGTCATTATAGGAATGTTAAACCAAGTAACCCCTGACTCCAAGCGCTAACTCAAATTACTTTTGCTTACGTCAAGAGCTCGTGTTACACTAGTTCTATTGGTTCTACTGGTTCGAGGATGCGCAAGATAATATGTCTCAGATAGGGATTCTTCCTGTCCCCAGAGGGTTCATCCTCCATATTGAAGTGGGAGTAAATCTCTTCTAGCTGGCTACCGCCAGCATACTGGGTTTGTTGGACGAGCTCATCGCACACAGGTTCCACGTGTCGTAGATTATGGGATGCACTGGTGCGCATTGCAGCAGGATGGTGTTGCGCGTATCTGAGAAAGCCTCCTCCTCTTCGGCCACTCGGCTGTTGTCATCCGTTTCTTCGTCGTCGTCTTCTGGGGCAACAGCATGGCGAAGTCTGGCGGCTGTTCTGGAGAAGAAGCTCTGAATCTGCCCCGCAGTCAGTCTCATTTTGCCGAGTTTTGTTAAGGACTGGCCATTAGATATTTTAGGGGAGGAGTGCAGAAATCCAAAAATAAAAATCGTGCTGCCCTAAATTTCACTGAAGGAAAACAGTTCGTGTAAGGACAAAAAGAACAAAAAGTGATAAAAAATCACACAAAATAACTTAAGCAATCAAGCACAAATGCTACCCCAGGAAAAACAAAACAAAAAACAAACAAAAAAACTGCACCTTATCCCCCCTGGTCCGTCCCTTAGTGCTTTGACTCGCGCATGGATGTGATACATCTCCTCATCGTAGCCAATCAGCGCGCGTTTTATAATTGCTCATTTTTTATCATGTGGAAAAATACCAAAAAATGAGACCGAGAGCAAGAAAATTGCATCAGTAGAATGTAATACACTAGCTCTAGCTTGCAAAAAAACGTACCGCGCATCTAACGCCCGTTCATTGATAAATCAACTTATAAGAAAATAGGTAAATCTTTTTATTTTTACCTACCTTAATGACTATAATAGCGCAACTCAGCGCCCGCGTACATAACACCAGAGTACAGCTTAACGTGAGATTAAAAATATAATATGTCTCAAACTTACGTGCCATGGCTAATATCAGCTCTGCTTCAGTGTTCAAACCACAGCTTGCAGGGTATCTGTAAAGTGGCGCTCAATTGATCGGTTTCACTCTCCGATGCGCACGTACTCTGTGCTCGGGTATTTGGTACTTGAACCCCTCTTGCCCCCAACCAACGCTCCATATTCGCACGTTGTATCGTCGCACATTTGCGATCGAGCAGACTTGTCATAGCTGGCAATGATGCTTACTTATTTTCAGCGCTAGTTTATAGAATGAGACCGGTCTGTCAAGATTGATGCAGCCAGCGCAAGATCAGACTGTACCGGGACGTTCTTACTTGTGCTTTGTATAATAGGGTATTGCAAAAGTATTGCACAACACAGTGGTGTATTTCTCAATCTGATAGAAATCAGGACAAATGTGGGGAACAAAAACAAACAACAAAAAAGAACACGTTATAGTATTTACATAGCGCTAATGAATACTGTTTGGCACGTTCGGGGATCACAAGCCTGCGATGGTTAAAACTGCAAAGTATGAAAATTTGAGATTACCAGCACATTCCAATGGCATACCTACAACATGTACATTAGAGATGGAATTTTTTTCACTACTCAGAAATAATCCTGAGGTAACCTGTCTCCCTGTGTGTCATGTTATGTAACGCAATCTCGACTCACGTAATAGCACTTCCACGAGACTCGTGGCACGTCGAGCGCGCGGGGATTTCGCCGTAGTTTGCCTCAGATTTTGCGGAAATGAAGACAAACAAGGACACAAGGTACAAACAAACATATTGTAGACCTGACTATATACTAGACAGGATAGATATTTAGTGTAGATATTGAACACTTCGCTGTGTCATTATAAGAATTGACCCACCTGTTTACATTAGCGAGGCAAGTTCAAATACCTCAAAGCCGAGATATGAGTTCTTTTCGGCTGAAAATTGGTTTAAAACTTTACACCTAATGTCTATGAAGCAGGTATGTATCACAGTGGGACTTGAGATTGCCTAAATTAAAGGTATTTTGGTGCAACATTTGTTTGAGTATTGATTTGTTTGTCGCGCCGAACCTCAAAACTGTCAAGTCAGAAAGATCAAATTTCACTCAAGTGCTCCCTGAATTTCGCGTTCCCATAAATTCATTTCATGTGTTGCCCAAAGTTTTAAAACCACATTTTGAAAGCTTAGAGATTGCTTTTTAATGTGGAATGTCTTTAGCTGTTTGAAACTAGGTACCGGGTGCGATTTTAGGCCTTCGAATTTCGACAACATTTTGCTCGCTTGAAATCCTCGAAATTTTGTAAATATTTAAAAATCTGTAAAATATTCTAGTCCTAATCAATTCAAGCACATGACCACCCAAAACGTGTGTTAAATTCCCTTTAATACGATAAGAAGCTTTTTGAGTTGAATGATGTTTGAATTAGATTCAAATCGAGCTCTTTTCGTAGCCCTGTCTCGGGCCCTGAAAAAGCGGTCTGGCGGAGGCCGTGAAGCGCCCAAACTTGACACCCGCCGTATGGCCAAAATATTTATCCGATGAAACTAAAATTTATATTTTCATTAATAGAATACCTAAGGAAGTCTTCAGAATTTTTTGGGATTTTTCAAAATTTTTATATTTCCCACCCTTGGTCGATATCTACAGACATCCGCTCTTAAATAACTTTTATATTTCGTTCTCTAACTTGAGACCATCGAGATTGAAAACAAAAACCAAACATGCTTAACTCTATCACATAAGTTTTGCGGCTGTGAATTGTTTAAAATTGGGGCGCTTTTACAAATGCACCGATCTCAGTGTTTTTGGAAGCTTTTCGGATAAACTTGGTTTAAACCGACAACTGCTTCCAGTGTAGTTTCTTAAATAACTTTTATATTTCCTTCTCTAACTAGAGACCATCAAGATCGAAAACAAACACTGACCACAGTAGTACATTGGGCTCGTATGGGCCACTGAGCCTCGTTTTGATGTAAGGATGACGTCATAACCGGAACCGGAAATCACGTGTTTTTAGGATGGGAAACCGCTGATCAGTGGGAAAAAAGGATCGCAGGCTCATAGAACCGGAAGTCACGTGTTTTGAGATGGGAAACCGCTGAGCAGGCCAAAAAATCGATCGGGGGCTCAAGGTGGGTTAAAACCGCTGAGAAAACGCGGGCTCCAAGTCCAAAGTCCAATCTTTGCAGCGGGGGTAGGTATAAAAGGGTAAACCCTAGGGTTAGGTAGTGACCATGAGTTTTTACATCACGCTGATTAGTGATCAAGCACAAGGCACGGGACAAAAATTTACGGCTCGACTTCCTCGTTCCTATTATTTGGTAGAAGATGATTGGGAAGCGGCCTTGGTTCATATCTCCCACCCGGGGTTTAATCAACAATGGGGAGATCAAACCAAGCAGAATTGGACGCAAGAAGATAGTCAAAAACATTGGATGAAAACAGATGTGAGATACATACCAAAACGTGCGGAGGGAACGGCTCCCCTTCAAGTCACCAAACAAATCCATTTACCCCCAGGGTATTACACCAATTTGAAAGAAGCATGGATTGCCATTGCGTACGAAATAGAAAAACAACACATGGACGTCATGATGGATATAACCAAAATGGACGTGGACGATCAAGCGAAACGACAACAACTCGCGGCTCTCAACCTGGCTCAACCCTACGTGAAAATCACCAATACAAGCATCGCCCCCGAATTAGATTCGTTGTATGTACTGATACCCGCCAACATGCAATTTGAAATGGAATGGAAATTCGCTGGACTGATGGGGCTGGTGAAAGATGGCACACCAAGTGAACGCGTGGTCCAAGAAAAAAATTATTTAGTGAAAAATATCGTGGATTACAACGATCGGCACAAATGGACAGTAACCACCGGTCCTGCCAACAAATATCCACCGTATGGTCATGTGTCCGTCAGTTTTACCGACCCCGATTTCAATTATTATTTGTTCTTGGGTCCGAATCTCAGTCGACAAGTCTTTCCCAGTACGCAAACGGTCAAACCGCAACAAGGACAACAACAATTGATGATTTACACGGATCTGGTGTCCCAGAGCATTGTGGGAACTCAAGAGAAAGGATTTTTACGTACCTTGGATGCCAGCAATACCGATCATCAATTTGATACGACGCAACGGATGTATTTTCCTCTTGGCAAAACCATCTTTGACAGCATCGCCATTGATATTCAAACAGCGAATGGACAACCGGCTCCTTTCAAACAAGGCAGAACCATCATTACCCTTGAACTCTCCAGAAAAAGTCAACGAACATGATTATGTAGAGAATCAATAAAGATCACAACATCTTTTATTGATCTTTCGTATGTGGTTTTTTTTATAGAGAAACAAAAGGGTCACGTGGGTGGGAAGGGGCCAATGAGAGAAAGACCCATCATGCTGTGGGAGGGGAAGAGGTGGGGGACCCCCCTCCCCCCTCCTTAGATAGACCATGGTGCATTGCGCGGATCGGGGTATATAAGCCAAGGGAGGCCACAGGACGCCATTCCTAGCTTTGAGTTTGCTCTGAATGACTTATGTCAGTGTTGATGAAGTTTTTTTAAAAAGATGTCAGATAACGAATCTGTGGTAACGGAGTTTACGTTGGCAAGCACGGATGAGGACGAAAAGCTACCTTTGCTCAGCGCACTGAAAGAGAATGGAGTGAATAGGCAACGCTATGTGCCGGTGGCACGCGAACAGCCTGTCATGCGCTTCATGCAGGGACATGCCAATCCACAAATGCGAATGCAATCGGGGCTGATCCGTTTCGGCTTTGAGAATAAGGCGAATGTGTTGTTCATGTTGGATTTCATTCCGAAGATCCACGGGCACAAAGAAAATTGGGTTCGTTTCCGGAAGACGTGGACCAAAATTGAGAAAGTGCAAGCCTGGAATTTGTTTCAGATGCTACGTTTTGTGTGGTTGGATTTGTTCAACCCCGAACACTGCTTACCACGTAATCTTTCACATGATGAGATGACGGAACTCCTTGATATGTGTGAGCATGTGGACACGTTTAAGCGTCATTACAAGCCGAAGCATTATGCTCGTTTTGAGGAGATGTTGAAGGAGCTGGATTTTAATCAGAGGTCGGTGAAAGCTCACGAGACCTTTCTGCGCCAGAAGGCCAAGGATTTGAAAGCAGCACGGCAAAAACGTGTGAGAGAGGAATTGGAAGCGAAGAGGAAGAGGTGTATGGAATTGGAGCAGGAAGCGCGGAGGCAACGTCAAGAATGGGAGAGGCAGTTGAAGGAGGCGCAGCATCAAATGGAACGAGAGGAAACCACTGTGGACTCCGTAAGACGCGTTTTACATTTTTAACTTTGTTTTTAATAAGAAACTTGAAAAGAGGACAAGTTATTTACACGAAGTTGTTTCTTTTCCACAGTATGAATTGATTGAAGAGGAGGAGGAGGAGGCTTGCGAAAGGAATTACTTGGAGTGGAAAAACTCGGTTGAATACAATATGGACTATTGTGATGATTAGACTTTGAACATGTTTGTGAGTCAAGAACATTTTATAAGTGAAGTTGTTTTATTTTTTATTTTTTATTTTTTAATTAAAAAAGAGTTGATGTTACAAATGGTGGTCTGTGTTCTTTGCCACGTGGGTGGGTGGGGTGCTCCTATTTACAATTGAAAAAAGCTATCTACAATTTGAAAAAACTAAAAGAAAAGCTATCTACAATTTGAAAAAATAAAAAGAAAAGCTATGTACAATTGGAAAAATAAAAAACTAAAAGAAAAGCTATGTACAGATTGAAAAATAAAAAAATTAAGAAATGTCTATTTACAAATGAAAGTCTTCCAGTTCCATACGTAATTGATCAATGTTCTCGGGTAGACAGAAGGTGCGGTTGAACAAGGCTTGAATTTCGGCTCGGGTTTTGTCGTCCACATCCCGGGATCCCACGATAGCACTGCTTTGATGAAGGGTGGGCTTTTTAGGTCCCCAAGGAACAAATTGACTGCCAGTGACCAGGGTGGCGGCATTCTCATTGACTTGGTAGTAATGGTCCGAGCGGTACCATGATTGACTGGGTATGTCAAACAGGTAGACGGGTTTGCCTTGATCCATAGCCAATTGCACAGTCCAACCAGTGCCTCCTTTCACACGTTTATGATCCGGTTCCAAGATGCCAAAGGCATAGATCGTATGGGCTTTTTTGGCAATTTGATAATTGCGTTGCAGCAATTGCAGGGTGTAAAAATGACTGGGCATTTGTTTGCCTAGTTTCTCAGCCGCCTGGTGAAGATGTGGGTTGGCCAGCATCAGGACTTCCACGGTAGAAGGGGTGATGAAAGTGGCTCGAGGATGGTTCGGGGGGACCAGGACTTCTAGTTGCATCCCAAAGTGTTTGGCATGTTCTTCCACAAGGGCATCCGTACCTTTGGCTCCCCCTGTGTAGACCACATGGCCATGACCCACTTGCAGTTCCAAGGCACCGAGATCTTGTTCTCCGATCATGTCAATGTCTGGGGGCATGGCTTTGAGAATGAAGATCTAGTGACCAAGGGACCGTCTTAAATAGGGACAACGGTCCAATGGGAAGACAAGAGGTCCTTATTTGGATTGAACAAGCTGACCAATGGGAAGATAACAAGTCCTTATATGGGTAGGATAAGCTGACCAATGACAGTCAAGGGTCTAAGGTATAAAAAGGCATGGTCGGTAGGGGTGACATCAACCTTGAGTACGATGTCCACCGATCGGAAGAGAAAATCAACCCATCCCCCAGAGGGGAAGAAGAAGAAGAAGAGCATTCAACATATGACGCCCGTGGACTGTGATCCTGTGGTATGCGACGTGGTGGAAGACACCCGAGCTGCGGTGGAAGATATGATGAAAGAATTGAATGATATGGTGTCCCCGCCTGAATACATGGTGACGTATGTGGAAGATCCTCCTCCCAGTTCGGTGGACACTATGGTATGCCCTTGCCATGAGGTGCGTTTGGAGGCCCGAGAATCTCAAAAGGGATGGAAGTATGTGAAATGTCCCATGCAACCGTGTTTGCTGTTTTGTGGACAAGATCAAGTTCTGGAGTATATGAAAGCCGTGTATAGTCAACCTCATGTAGAAGTGTTGGACATGTGGGGTGGTTTGCAATGCTTTTGCCGTGAACCCGCTACGCTTCAACAGAGTCATTCGACTCAGAACCCCGATCGCTTGTTTCTGACTTGTTCCAAGAAAACGTGTGGCTTCTTCCGATGGGCTGATCAACCCTTGGGTCCCAAGTACTGGACTTGGTTTCATGACAACCCTCCCAAAAAAGCCGACCAACAAGCTGAACCACCCACCCGTGATGCTCAAGGATATCCCCTGCGTGGAGTAGACATCCCTGGCCCACCCCCTCCAGTCCGAAGGAAAGAGGATCGGCCCTTGACAGACTATGAGAAACAATTGTTACGAGAAATTCAAGATCTCAAGAACCGTCAAGAAATGATGGTAGCCCCAGCTCCACCACCCCCCAAGTACAGTGACAGTGTGGAGAACTGGCAGAAAGGTCTAGAGACCATCAGTTGTGGCCGTCTAGGTCTCTTTTAAATGAGAGAACGAATAAAATGTTTTTATTTAGTCCATGGAGTCTGTATGTGATGCGTGGGAGTCTGTCTTGTCCCTGGGGCAATGGCAATGTCATCAAACCCTTTGCCAAGTCTTATATGATCACCAACCCGGCACCCAAATCCCCATACCCCCTTGTCCCGAGGACACGCATCCTCTCCACCTCTTTGAAGAAACCCATGTGGACCGCAACCTGTATCGATGGGTGGTGTTTGTCTTATGGTTAAAAGCTCACCCAGAGGCATGGCGATGGTATCGAATCATTCAAAAGGCGCATCCCCACACGGTCCCCACCATATCGACCTTATGGGGTGAATGCCAAAACGTATGGCCCCTCGAAAGAGAACCCAACGCTGGAGTTCGTCGTCCTCATGGTTGAAGAAAACCAAACGCCCTGTGTCGTCAACGAAGAAAACCAATGTCTCGCAACAATGGTTGAAGCGTTACCATGATCCTCGTGCCCCGGGGAGTTTAGGTGGGGTGCAACGATTTGCTAAAGCCCAGGGTCTCCCTTTGAAAAAAGCCCAACGGGTGTTGGAACAGGATGTGGGTTACACCTTGCATAAACCTCGACGTCGTCGTTTTGCTACCTTACCCGTGATCGTAGGGGGGTTGGATGATCAATGGGCCGCGGATTTAGTGGAAGTGCAACGTTTGGCCAAACATAATCGGGGTATACGCTACTTGTTGACCGTCGTGGATGTCTTGTCCAAGTACGCGTGGGTCGAACCGTTGAAAACCAAAACCGGGGTGGCGTTGGTCCATGCCTTTGACAAGATTTTGAAAGAAGGACGACGTCACCCGAATCGATTGCAAACGGATCGAGGGAAAGAATTTTACAACCGGACCTTTCAACGATGGCTTGACGAGCAAGACATCAATCATTTTTCGACCGAAGGGGATGCCAAAGCCAGTGTAGTGGAACGATTCAATCGCACCTTGAAAGAACGGTTGTACCGTTATTTGACCGCGGCCAACACCTTACGCTTTGACGATGTCTTACCCGAGTTGGTGCAGGGGTATAATGCCACCCGTCATCGAAGTATTGGTATGCCCCCCGAAAACGTGACGTGGGACAACGAAGAAGCGGTGTGGAAACGATTGTATGCCAAACGATTGAAAGGCTACAAAAAACCCCAATTGAAGGTGGGGGATCATGTCCGTCTCAATACGATTCATCGTACCTTTGAAAAAGGGTATTTACCCGGTTGGACCGAAGAAGTGTTTGTGGTGCATCGTGTGGTCCCTGGCCCTGTACCCACGTATAAGATTCGCGAATGGGATGAGACCCCCGTCCAAGGTACGTTTTATGAAGAGGATTTACAAAAAGTCCATGTGTCCGAGGTGTTTCGGATCGAGAAGGTACTTAAGCGACAAAAAGGTCGTTGGTTGGTCAAGTGGAAAGGGTGGCCCGACAAGTACAATAGTTGGATTGCTCGTGGAGACGTGACATCCCTTCGACCCCGCAAACGACGACGACGCCGCTAAAACAATGACGTTGGTGCCCAACTCTTCGTTTTACGTGACGTTGATGAGTCATGCGAGTACCAAAGAGTTTCCTGGGAACAAGAGTCATCATTTCAGAAACCGATTGCCTAAACCCATCCGATTTGTGGGACGAGGATGGATGGTGGGTATGGTGAGTTTATCCTTACCCACCATTCCCGTGATAGCGGAAGAAGGAGGCGTGGGTGATTCCCATCCTCTGTTGTACGTACGATGGCACGAACGGGTGTATGCCCAAGACGATCAAGGCAACGATCGATGGTGGCATCAACGCCGCGAACTCACTGTCTACGGGCGAGATATGAGAAAGGAATTGGCCTCGTCGACGGGATCGCACTTTTTTCATCAACTGGTGTACCGTTACGAGCAAAGCCGTGCCAAACAAACCGAACCCAAAAACAAATGGACCGAGGACAATCGCGTCAAATTATACCCGACCTTTGAATGGACCTCCGAAGGGGATTTGTTATTGAATACGACCAATGTGGATTACAAACGACAAGTAGCGCACGTGTCATGGGGCAGATCCTTGGCTCTGAGAATGGGATGGATTGAACAAGTGTCCCCCGGCCAGTATCGATTGGGTCCGAATCTCTTGCAAGAATTTCAAGGCATTTCCACCATTCCCACCCCGACGGATATCCGCGATGCCGCCAACAAGCCCATCTTTTGGAAAGTGGAGGGGGATTATCTGAAATTGAGTCTATCGTGCCCTTGGCGGTTTGTGAATGTGAACCAGACCTTTCGTCCCTCGTTGGAATTTCCCTCGGCGCGTCCTTTGCATGTGTATTGTGATGTAGGCACCAGCAGCATGGTAGGGGGCCGCATCACCGATCTCTTACGAGAAATCAAGTACCAGCCTCAAAACACCACCCACTTTGAACCTCGACATATTCAATATATCCCAGTACGCAACGAAGTGGTGGAAATCGTGGAAACCCAGATGGCCGAAACCAATGGGGATCTGGTGAAATTTGGTGAAGGCCATGCCCTCCTGACCCTCCACTTTAAAAGGGAAGTGGTGGTGTGAAGAACAAAGACAACATGTCGTTCTACGTGACGTTACCGAGTCATGCCAACCGACGTGAATTTCCCAACAACCAAGCCAATTCCTTCAAGATTCGTTTACCTCAACCGTTACAGCTCACGGGGGGTGGATGGCAAGTGGGGTTGAGTGCCATTTCCTTACCGGATGCGCGCGTCAATTTGTATCAGTTGGTGATGAAAGGACAACACGTCTTAGGCATCAAATGGCACCTGAAAGCACCCAGTAAAAGCGGTGGTACCTATAACAAATATGGAGCGGCCGTGACCAAAATTGACGATATTAAAGACTGGGATTGGGTGGTGGACGGGGTGAGTTTTATGAAAGCCGCCATTACTCATGTGGAACAGAAACGACGGGAATCGGTTATCCAAGGGGGTACGTTTTTGGACGATCAAGGCAAACACACGTACGTCAAGTTTCGTTGGGAAGGGGAGGATCTGCTCATTGACAACACGAATGTCTCTCATGATGGTTCCGTTCGCACGCCCTCCTTTGCCGTTCATACCAAGTTAGCTGCCAAGATGGGATGGTTACGTAAAATCACCAGCGGATGGATTTTGGGGCCGAACTTACAGCAAGACTTCATGGGGGATCAAGTCCCCGACATCGCCAACAACAGCGATTGGAAGGATATCACCGATAAGGATGGGAACCCAGTGTTTTGGACCACCAGTCGAGTGGAAGACTATATGGAATTGAGTATGAGTTGTGGTTGGCGTTTCACCAACTTGAATGTAGCGTTTCGTGCCGTGGTGGGGGAACCCACACGATCGTTGCATGTGTACTCCGACGTGGCAGGCAGTATGATGGTAGGCAATCGCGTGACTGATTTGTTGCGTGAAATCCAGTACAAGCGAGAAGCACGTGGCACCCTGTATTTTGAACCGTTGCACATTCAATACATGTCTCTTCGTAACGAGGTGGTGGAAATGATTCACGTTCAAGTGGCTGAAACGATTGGTGCCGGAGGAGACTTGGTCAAGTTTGGTGAAGGTCATACCATTGTCACGTTACACTTCAAAAAGACATAAAAAGGGGGTGGCCAAGGGAGTGTCCCAATCACAAGATGCCCAAGACAAGAGTGCGTCGAATGAGACGAAGAAGGCAACGAGGGGGTTTATTCCCCCTGGCGGCCCTCATTCCAGCCTTGATCGCTGGAGGAAAAGCCGTGGCGTTGGGTGCCGCGGGGGTGCCGCGAGTTACGGGGCTAAAAAAGGGTTGGAAGCCGCTTTTCGGAAAAAACGACGATGATGACGGTATAAAAAGGGGAGTCCCATGAAGCCCAAACAAAACGTTTATCCCTGGTGAAGAAGGCACCATGCGTGGGGGAAGTTTGACACGATTTCGAACCGACGAGTGGTATGATCAACAAGGCAAAGGAGTGATGACGGATCTGATGCGTGGGGGGTTGCAAGGTCTTATAAGGACGCGAAATCCTTTAAAATTGCCTAGTAATATCAAG
This sequence comes from Siderastrea siderea, assembly GCA_964030785.1. Taxonomy (NCBI): domain Eukaryota; kingdom Metazoa; phylum Cnidaria; class Anthozoa; order Scleractinia; family Rhizangiidae; genus Siderastrea; species Siderastrea siderea. Next base: position 47,487,653 of record OZ034970.1, read on the forward strand.
AGAGGCTTGGAAACGGGTTTGACACGAGGTATCAAACGCAAAGCCGAAGACGTCCTTAAAAAGGAAATCACCAAACAAGCCAAGAAAGCGTTGAGTCATAAGAACGTGAAAGACGCCGTGCGTGTAGCCACTGCCTTATTTCCCAAACAAACCAAACGTGCACGTGATATTTTGGGAGTGTGAACATGGAACCCGTGCATTCACGACCTCGACGGATTCGTAGTAATCGAGGGTTGTCTCAATGGGGTGGACTGTATCCGTTTTGGAAACTCATGCGACGACAACGTGGTGGATGGTTAAGTCCCGAGGTCATGAGAGTCCCCGGGTTTGATTTGAGACAACGTTTAGCACGACGACGACGCTATAAAAACCCCTCACGACGACGACGGGGTACCACTCGACGACGACGTTAAACATGCCTGACGTGAGTACGCAAACCGCCCCGGCTCACGAGTGTTCCGAAGGGACCGTCAACCCTGCCTTACGGATTTTCAAGGTGCCACCGACCGACATTAGCATCAATGCCTATCGCATGGTTACCATTCAACCCACCACCACGGGTATCAATCCCATGGAATTCATCATTCCAGGGTTGGACGATTTTGTGGATTTGGGACGCAGTTACTTTACCATGGAATTGAGTTTGAAAAAGGACGATGCCGGGAACTTGGTGGCCAATGAAAAATTGTGGCCCGTCAATAATTTGGCCCATTCCATCATCAAACAAATTGACTTGCAGTTGAATGGCACGTTGATCAGTCCACAATCCGACACGTATCATTACAAAGCTTACCTAGAAACCTTGCTGAATTATGATCGAGAAGATGGCAAGACCGTGTTAGGACCCCAAGGATGGTTCAATCAAGTGGATTTCCCACCCGAATGGACTGCCAACAATACTAACAAAGCTGGACCGCATGCAGCCTATACCGCTCTCCCTGCCAATCACAAAGGAGCCTTGGATTCCATGATAGCCGAAACCGCCAAGTATGCTGCAGGTGTCACCCACAGTCTAGTGTTTACCCCACACTTGGAAGTCTTTCACACTGGCAAACTGTTGGTGCCAGGCATCGAAATCAAGATGAAATTTCATTTCAATGGCCCCAGCCTGTTTTTGAATGGAGTGGGTCTAGCTGGCCGATTGATGGAAGGGGATGTGAAACTACGGTTTCATCTCTGCCAACTGCGTTTGAATGACGCCATCTACCAGAGTATATCTAGCAAAAGACACAATGAAGGAGAAGTGGCGGCTTACCCGACCGTCCGCAGTGAAATCCGGACTTTCAGCATGCAAAACAACCTGGTCCGCTTTGATATCCCCAACCTGTTTCAAAACAGAATACCTGACCGATTGATTGTGGGGTTACTGGACAGCCGTGCCTTCAATGGAGATGTGACCCGAGATCCGTTCTGTTTCCAGAAATTTGGTCTGGCCTCCATTCGACAGATTGTCAAAGGAGAAGAATACCCTTATGAAACCCTCCAGTTAGTGCACAACAATGGCACCCGAGATAATCTAGGCTACTTCCGTTTTCTGCAAGCCAGTGGTGCTTGGTGTAAAAAGAAAGGCAATATGGTAGAACTGCTGGATTGGGGCCAAGCTAAAAATTGTACCTTGTACATGTTTGACAATGTGGCCAATGGATGTGCTGACAGTCAAAACCTCAACCCCAAGCAAACGGGCGATTTACAATTGGTCTTGGAATTTGGAGCTGCCCCCGGTGTCAATATAACCGTACTCGTGTATGGAGAATTTGAGAATTTGCTGGAGATTGACAGGAACGGAGCCGTGTTGTATAACATTTACCAGCACTGAAGATGGAACATGTGGCCTTGAATAATGTGCAGTTGGATTATTTAGCCCGAGACGACCCCCAATTGAACCCTGTCTTTTACGGGACGGTGGCCTGTGATCGTTTACCCAAGAGTCCTGTCAAGACCCAACCCCAAGGGTACATTGTAAATACGGACCCACACGATCAACCGGGACAACATTGGTTAGCGGTGTGGACGGATGGAAAGGTGTGTGAAGTCCTGGACAGTTATGCTTTGCCCATGGACACGTACGTGCAAGCTACCCCGTTACGAGATTGGATTGTCCAACATTGGAAGTATGTAGTGACCAATGGCAAGTCCCTCCAAACCATTTCAAGCAAGAGTTGTGGTGATTACGCCTTGTTGTATTTGAAAGCCAAAGCCCGTGGACGGACCATGCAAGAGTTTTTAAATGAGTTTTCGGATCATGATTATGTTAGTAATGACCATCAAGCGGGTCAACGCCTTCAACAATTGATTGTAGGTCAAGAAGCCAGATGGTATCAACTGTGTTGTCATCCGTATCATCAATGTAATGGTTAAATAAAAAAGTTCGTTGGAAAACGGTGTCGGAGTCGTAGCTCAGTGGGTAGAGCCTTTGGATCCCCCCTCGAATACATGAGGAGGGTCGTGCGTGGGTTCGAGTCCCACCGATTCCAATAAAAAGGTGCCTTTTTTTTTCTAAGGGTAGTTCGTCATCATGCAAACGGGGAAACCGTTTCGTTTTCATACTCCTTCCTCTATCTTGGTGGTGGGTCCTTCGGGATGTGGCAAAACCGTGTTTACGGAAAAACTCTTGGTAGACAACCCCGATTTGTTTGAAAGTCCACCGACCCAAATGCATTATTGTTATGGGGCCTGGCAAGATCGATTTCAAGGCATGCAAGATCAAGGGGTGGTGTTTCACGAAGGGATTCCCGATCATGAGGCGTTGGTCCAATGGTTTCCTCAAGGACAGGGGGTCCTGGTCTTGGATGATTTAATGGATGAAGGCAGTCACGATAAACGCGTGTTGGATTTATTCACCAAACATTCGCATCATCAAGGGGTGACCGTCCTGTACTTGTGCCAAGACATGTTTCCCGTGGGTCGCTATGCGAAAAGTATATCCCGCAATGCCCATTACATTGTGGCGTTCAAGAACCCTCGAGATCAATTAGGGGTACGCAATGTCATGCTTCAATCGTTTCCGACCACTTGGAAAGACACGTTGGAGACGTTTCATCAAGCCACTACACGACCGTATGGCTATTTGGTCTTGGATTTACACCCCGCCTCCTCCGATCAACAACGTGTGTTGAGTCACCTGTTAAAAGACGAAGGATGGACTCGCACCTATCAAAAACGACTATAAAGGCACCCCCTTGGAACAGGTAAAAAGAGAAAGCAAACCATGGCCGATGATGATGATGACCGTCAACCTCCGCAATCGTACGATACCGTGTCCCCGGCGGGGGTGGGGGCGGCCAGCGGCAATCAAATGTCCCCAAGGGCCTGGCAAGATTTGTATTTCACGGGAGACCAAGGCCTTCTCGACGTCGCCATGGAGGAAATGCACCCTGATCCCCTCTGGGACTTTATGGAGTCCATCCCCCCTATCGGTAGAGATGGTGCGCCCCCTGCCCAGGCCTCTTCCCCCGCAGGGGTAGGAAGTGCAGGAAGTCAATCATTCGGTAGTATACAGACCACCCCACCGTCTTCCGTGGACAGCCCCCTTACTTGGGGAAGCGCACGGGTGTCGCCCGATCCTCGAAGAAGAACAGTGGCAGGTGCTCGGACAGCAGCGGGTGCAGGGGGTAATGGACGTGGGGGAAGTGGAAATGGACGTGGGGGGCGCCGTGGTCCTAGGACTAGAGGTGGTGGACGTGGTGGTGGTGGTGCTGGTGGTGGAGCAGGTGGAGCTGGTGCTGGTGGTGGTGCTGCTGGTGGTGCTGGTGGTGCTGGTGGTGGTGCTGGCGGTGGAGCAGGTGGAGCTGGTGGTGGTGGTGCTGCTGGTGGTGCTGGTGGTGGTGGTGCTGGGGGTGCTGGTGCTGGTGGTGGTGGAGCAGGTGGAGCTGGTGGTGGTGGTGGTGGTGGTGGTGGTGGTGGTGGTGGTGGCGGTGGCCGTCGTGGTGGCAGACGTGGTAGACGACGACGACGACTTTTCCCCGGTTCACCTAGGACACCTTCCTCCAGTCCCTCCACTCCTCGAGGATCTCGGACTCCACCCCCTCGTACCTTGCGTCAAGCGGATTTACAACGACGTTTACGTATGCTGTTACAAGATCAAGAACAGTTGGCCCAAGGACGTGAAATTGCTAATGTCACCATGACCAATAGCATTGTCACCAGTTATAAACAAGGAGGAGCACCGAGCGTACAAACCTCGTCGTCCCGTGTTTCGCCGTGAGGATGAAAACCGTCGTGTCGTTATTGAATGGATCGAAACATCATGGTCTTACCTTCCCACCAGAATTATTACAACGCATGGATTCCTTGTATGCCTTTTATCATCAACAATGGTGGTGTTATCGAAAAATGTTGAATCATTACAGGTGTATCAATGCCTTGTTCAATGGCATGGCCTTACTCCTGATGGCTGCCGGCATGATTGCGGGCCCGCTTTTGGAAAACAGTACGTTGGTAGCGTGTTTGGCGGCCGTAGGCACCGTGGTCAAAGGATGGAACGATTTTAAACAATACCGATTTAAAGTGACCATGAGTCGGTTTGCGTTTACCACCTATGCCAAAGCCTTGACCGAATTGAAAACCCATGTGCGGGGTATTCCCTTGGAGGATCTGGAACGATTTTTAATCAAGATGCAAACCTTGGATGATACCATTGTGGATTTCACCCCTCCATTACCTAAACGATGTCTCCAAGATTACCATGGTCATTTTGTGTACCAACCTTTGGAAGGCCTATGCTATGTAGACGGATGTCCTCGTCCCTTGAAACCCAAAGAGTATTGGATCCATAAAAAGCCGCTCCCTCCTAGTCCCACACTCTTAGAACCATGGCCGTCCAACGACGACGACGACGCAGAAAAAGGAAACAACGAGGAGGGGCTTTAATGCGTCGCAAACCCCGTTTGGTGGATAAAATTGCCCATGGCATGAGTATGTTTCTATCAGGTCCCGCCCCTGGGTTTGGACTGGCTTTAGGCAAATTAGGCGGCCAAGCCTTGAAAGGCATTACCGATAATGTACAACATTACCGACGACAACGAGGTGGGGGTTGGTGGCAAGATTTCAAACGCAATACCCGTCAAGGCTATAAAGAGTCGCGAGACGCCATCAAACAAGACAAAGCCCTTCAACGTCTATTGACGGGTCGACCATGGTGAGGAGGAGAAGACGCCGTCGTCAACGAGGAGGTTTTTTAAATCTATTGGTCCCCGCTATGGCAGGATTGGGGAAAGCCGTGGCCTTGGAAACGGATAAACGTATAAAACGCACGATTCAAAAAGCCAATCAACGGTATCGTCGTCGTCACCGATAAAGGATGCAACGTCTTCGACGTCAATTACCGTTTTTACGGTCCATGTTACAAGAAGCCAATGGTTCCAAACGTCAAGAGTTGTTACAACATGCCAATGCCGATCAAATCAATGCTGTGAGTGAACTGGTGTTGAACTTTTTAAAAAACAAGATTCCTGTGACCCCACCCACGCTGGCTAAACTTCAACCCTATAAAAAGGTACTACGTGATTTGGGACGTCGTCAACATTCCGTCAAAAAACGTCGTCAGTGGTTAGTCCGACAAAAAGGAAGCGGATTGTTTCAAGGACTTCACGAGGTGCTATGTCAATGTGTTCGTTAACCCTTGCCACGTGGATGACTCTGTTACAAGAGGCCAATCGGGCCACCGACAAGTGGAAAGACGAGTGTCATTATTGGAAGCATAAATATCACCTGTTGTATCGAGAGTACCAACACATCTTAAAGTCCCGTCTTTGTAAGAGTTGCCGTGCGGTAGAAGACGGGGAACTTTGCCCCGACTGTAGTCAACTACCATGGACGAGGTCTACATGATTCCCCAAAAGGACTTGGAACAACTCATTCAATATTACAAAGGAGAACTCACCGAAAATGCCTTGTTGAACAAAGCCGCGACGCTCGCCGCCCAAAAACATGTGTTGTTGGCCAATCCCCAATTACCCCCAGCCCTGGTCAATGCTCAAACCAAACCGTTGAGTCAAGAATTAACCAAGTTAACCAAACGCATTCGTCAATTTCCTGGCGGGGTGGGGGTTGGTGCCCCGGGTGGTCCGCCAGGTGAAGAAGGCGAGGAAGAAGCCGGGGATTTGGTGACGGGACCCGTGGAACAATGGTTGAAGCGCATGATAAAAGGCAGCCCGTCGACTCCCAAACCTCCCATTACCCCTGCAACCAAGAAAGGCAAAGGAGCAGCCACTACCAGTAAGATTGTCAAGAAAGGGAGCCCATCCACCAGTCGAGGGGATCTACAATCGCGTTTAGAAGCCGTGCGAGAACGTCGCAAGACTTGGGAAAAGCATTTAGCCGAAAGTGGTTTCACGAAAGGCAAAGGCAAAGGCAAAGGCAAAGGACCCGCCCGAGAAGTGGAACGATTGAAACCTTTACCATGTTGGGAAGATTGGGCCCAAGGCAAAAAGTTACGACGTCGATTGGATTACGACAGTGACTAAAAACATGCCCACCAAGAGGAGGAGAAGGGGACGCCCCCAACGAGGAGGGGCCTTGGATGTCCAAAAATGGATTGCGAAAACTGGCAAAGAATTTCATTGGCCCGGTTATCAGTACATGGGCCCTGGCACCCATTTGGCTAAACGTCTGAAACGGGGGGATCCCGGCATCAATCGCTTGGACCAGATTGCTAAGCAACACGACATTGATTACAGCCGTGCCAAGAATTTGCAAGATAAATGGAAAGCCGATACCAAGATGATCCAAGCCATTGATCGATTACCCGGCAAGAAAAACAAGACGGAACGGGTGGTCAAGAAAATCATGCAAGCCAAGAAACGTTTGAAATTGTAAATTTAATGGCAAACCAGTTACATGTTGTGTCAATAAAAAATGAAAAAATGTCAAATTGGTTGGTTCTACTGTCTCAAACAAGATGTAGTGTCAATCACATTTGGAGACAGACAGAATCCATTGTGATGTAGACAAAATAATCCTGATAAAATAAAAACAATGTTCTGCCAAATACAAATGTTCAAGTCACTAAATCAAACATCACATCAATACCCTCATCGGGTGACATGTCATGAACGAGGTCTTCGGGGGGCACCAATGCCTCCAGATCAAAGGAACAAGAGTCCTCCACATCCTTCAGTAACTCAGTCCACTCGTCAGGCGTTATGTTCTGCAACAAAGACGAAAAGTCCTCCAAGTCAGAGGGGTCCAAGTCAGGGGGGTCGGTGACTTGCACACCCCCCGAATCCATATCCGTGAGAGTATAAGAATCTAGAAATGATTCACAAAAAGAAAAGTTCTCAGACATTTTAGGCGTCGATTTCTTAAAGTCCTCCAAGGGAATGGTCAGTTTCAAGGGTCCTAATGCTTTGATTTTCTCTTCCGTTTTCTGTCTCTCTACAGAAGGTAAGGAGGCACAAAAGTCATCCAAATACGTTTCCAGAGAAGGTTGCGTCCTACAATTAGTCAATACCACCCGCAGTGTTTTTGGCGTTTTGGGGCGACGCACGTGCTTCGTTTTGTTGTAGTAGTACCTTTTAGCGAGCTCCAAGAACCTCTCGCGGTTCGCCCAGTAGTACTCTCTTCTTTGCGCATGCAGTTTCTCATGGTTCGCAGCACGATATGCCCGACGAGCCGCCCGTGCTTTGGCCCTTTTATTGTACATCCTTTTGTACGCCAATATTCGTACACGATTCTTTTGACGATATTCACGCGCTTGGGCTCTCAAACGTTCCCGATGTTTCTCTCTATACTTCCGGTCGTATTCGGCACAACGTGCTCGGTTCTTTTGGGCCCATTTTTTTTTGCTGGCAGTCCGTTGCTCCTTATGCGTCTCCTCATAACGCCTTTTGGACTCCTGCACTCGATCCGGATATTGTTCTCGGTATCGTTTTTTGGCAACACGCACTTTCTCAGGGTACTTGCGTCGGTAGTTGTCTTTTTTCACAATATTCCTCGCTCGGGCTTTCTCTGGGTAACGACCATTGTACCTAGCTTTTTTGATTGCGTTCCGTCTCCGTCGTCGTTCGTCTTTCGTCAGTAACTCTGTCGTTTCGTCGTCGTCGTCGTCGTTCGGGTCATTGTCGGGAACATAGTCTATGTCGTTCAAGTCCTCGTCTGGGTCAGAGTCGTTAAGGTCGTCGTCGTCGTTGTTTTGTTGGTACTTTACGGGGGGTCTGCGACGGTTGCTGCGGCGGAGGCCCTCGTTTCCGGCAGACATGGGGCGATGGGGGCGGTGCTGGAGGAGGTGTCCGTGGACGTTTGAACTGGTACCTCCAGTAATCGCAACAATAGTCGAGCCCCTCTACGAACCAATCGCAGGTCATTTGAGGGTAGCACAGTGGGTGAAAAGGAGCCGCCTGTTCTCTTCGACGTCTCTGGGCTTCAACTTTTTCCGGCTCCAGTTCCTTTAAACGTTCCACAAACTCACTAAAGCCTTCGTCCTTCAGCAACAACTCCCTCTTGACTTTCTTCAAAATGTCCTCCACTTCTAAATCGAGCTCGAACTCTTCAAAGGTCTCTAACAACTTCTCATGGCGAGAGTCCATGTTGAGATGTTCCAGCCCGAGGATCGATCTGTTTTATAGTCTCTCATTCGTTCCCATCATGCCCATGGACCCCCATTAGAGAGGGGGGAGGGGGGTCCCCCCACCCCGTCCCACCCCTCCCTAGGGCACCCCTCTCTAGGGGGCACCCTGTTTAGTGATTGGCTCCTTCCCCTCCCACGTGACATTTTGGTTCTCTATAAAAACAGAGCCCCGATCTCCAGTGACTTCATCTGATCATGTCCTCTCACGACGACGACAATGTGGCGGGGCCAAGCGGCCTCGCTACACGTGAAATAATGTCCATGCTCGGTTTGGAGATAAGTGATTCAGAAGACGACACAAATTCCTGTATGGGACCTTTGATTTGCACCGAAGAAGAGCTAGGAGACAGTGATGAGATTTGTCAAGAGGCCTTGGACCAATGGGAACAAAGTGGGGGTGGATTGGATCCCTCTGCGCAAGTTACCTTCCAATTTGACTTAGAACCTTTTGTGAATCGGAAGAGTGATCGCATGGGGGTACAAGAACGTCATTTCAAGACCCAGTTACGTCAAAGGGGGACCTTGATTCCGGGTCAAAACATTACCCAAGCTCTCCAAGATGGATTACGTCGAGCCGTCGATCAAGTGTTAACCACCACCCCCGACCTCCACGATCAAGATCGCCTCTACTTTACAATAGCATCCGATCGCCTGCACAATAATTTTCAGGGGTGGGGATTACGTGCAGGTGAATGGCGTCGAGACACAGAGCGTGTGGAAGCTCTGTTCCAACGTTTAGCCCAAGCCCTCAACAGCAACGAACAATTTGAAATGGATGACTCCTTTCAAGTCTCCATCACTCAAGTCCATCATGCTCCTCAAGGCACCGGCAGACCCCGTCGTGGGAAACCAGGTCATCCCACCATGGACCTGTTGACAACCAACAAACGGTCTGTCATAACAATTACAAACGACGATGACCTCTGCTGTGCCAGAGCCCTTGTCACCGCCAAAGCTCGCGTGGACCAACACCCGAAATGGTCATCCATTCGACATGGGCGCAACATCCAAAAAGAAATGGCTCTCTTGCTCCATGACGAGGCCAAGGTACCGTGGGGTCCTTGCAGCTATGATGCCTTGACCCAATTCAGTCAAGCTCCCTCCCTCACGGGTTACCAGATCATCCTGGTGGATGCGCAGCGATCGTTTCACATCACGACGTTTGGACCCCTTTCTGACAAACAACTGATCCTGTTGCACAACCAAGACCATTATGATGTCATTACCAAATTGCCGGGATTTTTCGGCCCAGTTATGTGTGTGCGGATTGTTGGAAACCCTACAACACCGAGGGGATGCATCGATGCACCAAGACCAAGGTGTGCGGAGCCTGTCGACAGAAAGATTGTCCAGACTTTCAACATGCTTACCCCCGACACCTTAAAGCCACTCAACGTTGCGAGTCGTGTCATCGGGACTTTTTCGGACCCGCGTGTTTGGAAGCCCATTCCAGCAAGACCCATGCGGGCAAACCCGCCACGGACCTCCAGGCCTCCGTGTGCTCTCAACGACACCGATGCACTGACTGTTATCAACAAAATGTGGGCTTGTCCCGCATTCAACGTCACCGTTGTTACCACGTGGATTGCCCTTCTTGTCACCAGTACGTCCACGCCGACAAACACCGTTGTTTTATACAAAGAGCCCCCAAACCTCAAGACGAAAAGAAGAGAAAGAGGACCCGTCAAAAAGGCCCTCGCGCCAAACGAGGTGGTGCCGCCACGGAACCCCATGCCTCCTCCGAGGACGAGGACGAGGAAGACCTGCCTCCCTTACACGTCTTCTTTGATATCGAAGCCATGCAACCCCAGGAAAAACACATTGCGAATCTCGTCGTGGCCGAAACCGAAGACAAGGATGAACCCAAGCCTTTCCCAGGTCCCACCTGTATCCGTGACTTTCTGGAATGGTTGGATACCTTGACTCTTCACGATACCCGTCAAGTCAATGTCATCGCTCATAATTTTCAAGGGTACGATGGGTACTTTATCATCCAAGAATACTATGGGGACAACCGCATCGTTGAACAACTCCGCAACGGGTGTAAACTCTTAGAGATCAAACATGACCGCATCCGGTTCATTGATTCCATGAGTTTCTTCCAGATGCCCCTCTCCGCGTTTCCCAAAACCTTTGGTTTGACAGAACTCTGCAAAGGGTACTTCCCCCACAAGTTCAACGTACCCAGTGATGAGTATCAAAACTACGTGGGCATCCTCCCCTCACGCGATTACTACATGCCTGAGGCCATGTCACTCGAAGGAAGACAAGCCTTCGAAACCTGGCATCAAGAACAACGCGACCAGGGTGTGGTGTTTCATTTCCAAAAAGAGTTGTTGGACTATTGCAGCTCCGATGTACGACTCTTGAAACAAGGATGTCTGACTTTCAAACGCATGTTTGAAGACTTAACAGGTTTCAATCCCTTCGATCACGTCACCATTGCCTCCGCTTGTAATCGAGATTTACGTATGAACCGGATGATCCCGAACAGTATTGCCAGCGAACCCGCCGGTCATAAGGGCTGGAGAAATAACATCAACCAGTCCATCCCAGCCCTTCACTGGTTAACCTGGTGCGATCACCAACTACGTCAACGCGCCCTCCAAGATCTCAGCCTCGACGATCTCTTGGCCAGTGCCAATCCAGAGCCTCATCATCACCAATACATCCAACATGTCCGAAATGAAGGCGAGTATAAGATCCCCGGGACCCAGATCCATGTGGATGGTTATTGCCCCGACACCCACACCGTCTACGAATTTCAAGGCTGTTTCACCCACGGATGCCCTACCTGTTATCCCCATCGCCACGAAAAACATCCCCGCAACTATGATCGAACCATGCATGACCTCTATGACGTCACCCAAGACAAAGTCCAAAAGCTTACCAAACAAGGGTACAACGTCATTCAAATGTGGGGATGTCAATGGGACCACCTACTAAAAACCCAACCAGAGATCGACTCCTTCGTCCGGGAACTCAACTTTATCCAACCTCTTGAACCTCGGGATGCTTTCTGTGGAGGTCGTACCAATGCCATCAAACTCTACCATCATATTACCCCTGGCCAAAAAATTCACTACATCGATGTCACCTCCTTGTACCCGTGGGTCAACAAGAAGTCCACCTACCCCAAAGGACATCCCACCATCTTTTCTCAACCGGGTCACACTGACATACACCAGTACTTTGGCCTCATTCAATGCAAAGTCCTGCCTCCCCGTGAATTGTACCATCCCGTGCTGCCTTACCGTCATGACGACAAACTGCTCTTTCCCCTCTGTGCCCGTTGTGTGGAAGAAGAAATGGCCAAACCTCTTTTGGACAGATCCTATCATTGCCCTCACCCCGACGAACAACGCACCCTCACCAGTACCTGGTGTACCCCCGAATTAGTCAAAGCCGTCGAATTGGGGTACCAAGTCCAATACATCTACGAAGTCTGGCATTTTGAACAAACCTGTGTGGGCCTCTTCGCCGATTATGTCAACACCTGGTTGAAAATCAAACAAGAAGCTAGTGGGTGGCCTAAGGACGACATGACAGAAGAAGAAAAGCAAAGTTACATCGAACAGTACTTCCTGCATGAAGGCATCCAGTTGGACTACCACAAGATCGAATACAACCCGGGCCTGCGTACCCTAGCTAAGCTGATGTTGAACTCCATGTGGGGCAAGTTTGGACAACGCCTCAACAAGACCCAAATTCAAGCCTTTGATGATCCTCATGCCTTCCACCGTTTCTTGGATAGCGATGCCTTAGACGTACGTCACGTGTCCGTGATCAACAACAACATGGTGGAGATCCACTACCAAAACCAAAAAGAGGACATCCGCGTGTCACCCAACCTCAACATTTTTGTGGCCTGCTTCACCACCTGCCACGCCCGCCTTAAATTGTATGACGCCCTGGAACGCTTAGGGGAGAGAGTCCTCTACTTTGACACCGACTCCATCATCTACCTGGAAGAAACACCCACTCAATTCCAACCTACCTTGGGTTCCTATCTAGGGGACTTCGCCTCCGAATTAAAGGACGATGAATACATCCAAGAATTTGTCAGTGGAGGACCCAAGAACTATGGGTACAGTACTAATAAAGGAAAGGTGGAATGCAAGGTCAGAGGCTTCCGACTCAACAGTGAAGGACACACCCAGTTGAATTACGACGTCATGCGTCAGAATGTCCAAGATGAAATAAAAAGACCCCTTCCCAAACCACGGGAAATCCAAGTCACCAAAAGTCACCACATTGTCCGGGAACCCAAAAACTACACCTTGCTCACTCAACCCCAACACAAATGGTATCGCTTGGTGTATGACAAAAGAGTCATCGATCCCTGCACCTTCAAGACCTACCCCTATGGCTACCAGTGAAAGCCCAAACAAGATCGTCGACCCTCTATTAAGGAACACTCAGCAAAAAACCATTTTCTCAGTTATTGTAAAACGTATAACAATAAACGTGATTTATTCATTTTGTGTTGTTTTCAAGGACCACCCCCGCTGCAAAGATTGGACTTTGGACTTGGAGCCCGCGTTTTCTCAGCGGTTTTAACCCACCTTGAGCCCCCGATCGATTTTTTGGCCTGCTCAGCGGTTTCCCATCTCAAAACACGTGACTTCCGGTTCTACGAGCCTGCGATCCTTTTTTCCCACTGGTCAGCGGTTTCCCATCCTAAAAACACGTGATTTCCGGTTCCGGTTATGACGTCATCCTTACATCAAAACGAGGCTCAGTGGCCCATACGAGCCCAATGTACTACTGACCACGTTTAAATTATGGCATAAAGTTTGCGGATGCGAAGTAAGCCTATATTATAAAGTTAGGCGCCCTGAGGAACGCATAAGACTGTTTTCGGAAGCTTTTCGGATAAAATAGCTTTAAGCCGACAACTGCTTCTGTTAAAGGATCATCACTATTGAAAACTTCTAGGACAAGAAATCGACAATTGCACATGGACCCGATAGTCAAAGTTGAAAGCAATTATTCGCCGATGGTGCTTGTCCTGTGCTTTGACCTACTGTTATGAATAAACAAGCACAAAACAATGGACAGAGAAATCATTTTTGGGAAAGTTTATTCGAAAACCCGTAAGTATTGCAATTCCGTTACACTTCCAGCATCGTGGGTCCGTCCACACGAGTGAAATCGGCTGAGCATGGCAAAATATTCAAGACTACATCTGTCACAAATCTGAGCACGTTTTCTAATAACTTTTTTAAAGTCAAAAGTAAATGACACATTTCTAATGACATAAATTAAATTTCCATTTCAAAACGTAATTTCTTTGACCGTAATACTTAAAATCATGTACCTTAAACTCTTTAAAAACTTAACTTACTCGGCTGTGTTTCAGATCAGGGCAAGCTCTCTGTTGTGAAGATAACAAACTACAAGATGAAGTCCTTTGAAGGCAGCTTTGTTTTTCTAACTTGAACTTTTTGTCTTCCACCAGTATTCTTTAGAACTTTTTCCTTCCATTTATAGATATTACATGTTTTTTTTTCTCAAGTTTAAAACTTCAGAACTGTCGAACAATCGTTTTGCTTAATAAAGTTCAGCTTTTTAAAGAAACGTTTTTTCAAAAGCGACGATGGTCATGCGAGTACCCACCCAGAAGAACGCCGGTTGCCAGAAAGGCACCGCGCGATTTCCCGCCAAGAAAATATGGCATTCTCCACCCCCGTCGGGTTGTCTTGGGACTCCCCTCCCCCTCCCCCAGAAACTGTACGGGTTGGCGTACGCTGACGTCACAACCAAAATTTCTCGGATCGATAGGTTACCAAATTTGCTTAGCAATGGAGCTCCGCTGGCGGGCGTTGCCCGCCGGCTCTGCTATAAATAATCTCAGTGACAAGCTTCTAAAAATCAAAAGTGATGAGGAGTCTTCGGAAAAGCAGAAATGCTTGAAATAGTAAACCAGTTTATTCCTTGGAAGCTCCACTTTAGGCTTGGCTAAATTTATATATTATACTATACATTTGTAGAGAAGCAACAGTGTTACTTAAAATAGCAGTGAGATGAAGAGGTACTTGTACAGTACTCTACATACCCGCAGCAGTATGTCACCGGTACCCATTTATGCACGTGGGTGGAGAGAGGCAATGTGGGGCAATGTGGGGTTTTCTTCTCTAAGGAAACAGCACGATGGCAGGGACTGGGCCTCGAACAACCGACCTTCAGATCTGAAGACCGACATGCTAACCACTATAGCCCCCCCCCCCCCCCCAACAGCTACTATCCCCGTGATAGACTAGCATCTCATCCGGGGGGGGAGGAATAGCAATACTCTCCGTTGCTTCATGCGGCCCACCGACGATGTTGAATTTTGGCCTTCTTTGAAGAAGAATTTCAATGGGTTGGGTAATTTAGAAGCTAAAACCAAGGTCAGTAACTGAAATGAGTGTTATCTTTTTATTGGCGATTTCACAAAATACACCATTTCTGGAGTGACCCTCTCCTCTAAGGAGCTGGGGCCCGTTTTTCGAAAGTCCCCTGATAACTATTCGGCGGATCCGCAGCTTTATTTTAAGACCAGAATCTATAAAACGTTGGCGTAGATTTTAACCCACATAGGCGCCTGACTTGTTTTATCTTTTATCTTGTTTTATCTTGTTTTTTTTTTTTAACTTAAAATTTTATTGCTCAACTTTCAAAACCAACAAAATTTGAGTCCTTAATGTAAGCATCGTGCACATAAAATAGCTTTCCGGGCCCGAAAAGTTATCGGGACTTTCGAGAAACGGACCCCTGAACCCAGATGGGGCATGGAGCGACGGTATTGGATAACCAGCCAAAAAACACTAACTTGCTTTAAAGGTCCCTATTTTTACCAAGCTCAGCAGAAAAAAAACACATTCAACTCGATGTAGCTCTTTCTTTAATAGAAAGGGATATTTTGTTTCAAATGTTTCTTTTTTTTCCACTAAACCTGATTAATCAACCAAAATCTGTCTCAAAAAAGTAAGACTTGTCATGATAAACGATTTTAGATTGTTTGGTTAAAAAGAATAGATTAAGTTTAAAATCAGTTCAAGTAGTAAGCTTGAACAAGTTCAAATGAGTATAAACTAATTGTAATTGCTTTCTTTCGTTACACAAAGTCGTTTGCTAGCAACACCAAAATTTAAATGATAGTCGCGTGAACGACAGCGCGAGGTGTTTAAACATTGAAACGCTTTATTGAAAACATCTTCCTAGAAATTCCCTTAGGAAACGATCTGGTTCTGTTTGATTGCCTCGTTTCGGTGTTTTGAGTAAGCGCCTGCCAGTTTTCTAGGAGTGAAAGGCGGGACAGCAGGGGGGCAGGGGGACAGGAGATTTATTATTTGAGAAACGGGTCTAAGAAAAATGGGCACGGTGGGCTGCCAGAAATGACAATTGATAAACCATTAGTTGTATTTATGTATTTAAATTTATTGTATATATTGTGTACAATCCTGAATTTAAGTCCAGCACGTTCAAATAAAGCGATTCTTAACGAAGACGTCTCTCCCCTGCATGTCGGGTTTTCATTTCAAAGTAAATCTAAACTAAGTATCTTAGAGTTTGTCTGCTACTTACCTTATATGTCATAAAAATTGCAGCAACGTATGTAAGAATATGTTAAAAATATTATATTTACTAAAATCTGGAAACGCAGAACCGAACTCATGCAATCAAACGAAGTCTAAGGTCTGATTTTTGTTTCTTGATACGTTCAGTATAAAACACAGACTGCAAATTACAGACTAGCACTAACCAGCCGGAGACTTCTAGACTGGACACTTCACTAATCTGGGCTTTGGTAATGTGCTTCATACAGGCTTTGCGTAGCATTCTGAGGCCTCATATCGTCTACAGCTAGTTAGCCTTAATCTGCAGTCTACGCGGCTTCACGCTGAAGATGTTAACGTGACTTTACTTGTGTTTGCTCCAATGTGACGTACAAAGTTCTTTGTCATTTTTATCATCCCTGCTGATTTTAAGGACAAAATGGGTACGGTTAACCCTATTCTGGGTGACATAATGCCTCAAGACCCTTATTTTTTTAATTACACAACAAAGAAAAATACTTTTTTTACTGAGTTGAAGCCGTTGAGGAGTACGAATGGTCAAACTGAATAAAATTTGCGCAATGCACCTGTAAACAAGAACATTGTTGAAAGCGATAATCGCACCCTTCCCCCCTCCCTTAAAATAATCTACTTTTAGGAGGCCTCACCAGAATTAGCGTTACATAGCATAGCAACTTATACAAAAACCGTAAGTGATCGTCTTCGGCAGATCCAGCAAGCTTATGGTAAAGTAAAGAGTATTTTCACTACGGCCTGGAATGAAAGACGAAGGTAAACTAAAACGCTTTTACGCTGCAACGGCTTTCTTAGCTTGCGTCGTGGCAGAAAACTTCCTGTCGTATCACTGATAAGTTTTCAATATATTCATCTCCATATCTCTCCTTGCAGACCCGACATATCTACCGTAATTTTGACAAACATTGTATCATTTCGAACATATCCACCTCGCCGGAGCTCTGTGTGGGAAATAAATGTCGGACAGCCCGACGCTACGTTCATGTTTGAAGTTGGTCTTTTAAAACTTGAGCTCTGGGGATCTGGACGAAATGCATCATGGACGTCTCGAATTCTGTCTTGGTCCAAAAGTTTGAAATGAATCTTTTGAATAAACGGCCAAAGTAATAAGGCGTCGTATTCACCGCGCATGATGACGAAAAACATTGACATATGCGTTCCTTTGCCCATTCCATCGCCATTAGGGTAGAGGCGGGCACACACTTTGTACCCAAATCGTCCAACGTAGAACGGAGGGCTATAGATCGACGGGGTCTTTCCAGAAAAAGCCTCTTGAAATCGTCGGCTGTACTGGTCGATTTTCCAAAGATAAACCCCATCATATGACGTAGCTTCCAGCATTTGAATCTGAAGATCTTGTTCGGAGAGTTGTATTTCATGCAAAGCGAGTTGGTGCTCAGTTCTGTCCAAACGCCTCTCACAGGAATGATGAGAGGACGTCGAACTAGGTCTTGGCTCGTTGTCTTTTGGTATCAGCCTGCTCCCTTTTAGGGACGCCATCTCACTTTGTAAGGTAGTTACTCTCATCTCATGTTCCCTTAAGGTGTTTAGAATTTCCTCCATTTGAGAGGACACAATATCTCCATTCGCTCCACGCCCGGCAACTTCTAAATCATGATGAAGTTTGTCCAGATCTCTTCGCTGACCACTTACTGATTTTTCTATCAAATTTATTTTAGTTTGATGCGTTTGTATGTTGATTCTTGCAGCTGCAAGTTCTTCTGTTTGGTTTTGAAGTTGCTGCTCCAGGGCATGTCTCTCATTTTCCAGTCGAGATACCTTCTCTTCCATTTCTCTGTTTTTCTTATTGTACTCGTGACTTGAGTGGTTCATCAATTCCAGGTGGTGCCTCACACTATCCTTGATGTGCTGGTCAAGTTGTTCTGACTTTCCCTGTTTAAAATACATAATTTGAATTCAAACAGGATGATTTTTCCTTCTTTTTTTTTTTGGTTCATCAAAAAGGAAGAAACAAACAAACAAACGGACAAAAAGGGTCGAATCTAAATGGAACAGAGAGAGCACTGCGGCTAGAAATCACACAAAACAAAATAACATCACCGATGACAAATAACAACTGACACAAAACAAAAAAGCCCGATAATCCGATAATAAAAATCAATTAATATTCTTAAAAAGTGCCTTAGTTCATGAGAACAGTCGATCTCAAAAATGTAATATAAATGCCAATCTGAGTATTGTCTCTGATTAATTAACGGACAAAAAGGGACGAATCTAAATGGAACAGAGAGCACTACGGCTAGAAAGCACACACAACAAAAACAACATCACCGATGACAAACAACAACCGGCACAAAATAAGAGAGCAACCCAAACTGAGTATTGTCTCCGGTTAAGTAAAATATATTTGAAGCCGAATTTGAAACAATTGCCTATTGACGTTTGACGGTATCAATATGCTGGTTGACAGTTAACCCCATGAGTAGTGTTACGTCATCTGAAAGTGGAGCTTTTTTCAGATGTTTCTATTTTCAAGCATGCGCGGGCGCGGCTACAGCTTTACTATTATGCGAACGTTTACAAAAAAGAAACAAAAACATAAACAAACATACAACCAATCAACCAAACGAAGGGGAAACAAGCAACTTACTTTAAAATCGCAACCGTGAATACTGAAGGCGCACAAATGCACCGCATTGGGACACTGTGTAGCCACGTGCTCCTCCATCATGTCACGTGGTATAGCATCTTGGCCACAGTTTAAGACGCAATCGATCGGAAATTTGAGACAAACTTCTAAATGATCCTGACAAAAAAAAATAACAAGTTTACTTGATTGCATTGCAATTTAGTGAAACCCGTGCCAAATTGGAAGATTACCTTCCATCGCCTTTTCTGTTCTTCCTTGGTTAGAGAAACGTTGACAGCAGCGGACACTACACTCTGTGTCCATTCCTGTCAGTGGTTTTCTGGGATAGGAAAGCCAGTCTAATAGAAGGTTAATACATAAGATATGATAAGAAAAACAATAGTGGTCACTCATGTACTTGGAGAATTCACAACAAGTGCAACTAAAAATTACGTCAAAGGTAAGAGAACATAGAAAAAGTCGATTGCACTTTGGAGTTAAGGTGCTCTCAAGACTGAACGAGTGAAAAAAAAAACAAGAAGGAAGGAAGGAAGAAAGGAAGGAATGTATGATGGAGAACGAAAGTCAACTGTAAATGGGGTATAAATAAAATAAGAGGCCGGAATGCCTAAAAAACAAACCAAGGGGCTTTTGACTCCAGGTTTTGTTGCCATTGAAAGAAACGTAGCAAGAAAATTATGACCTTATATAATTTTTTGGCGCCAGTCACTCTTTGGCTTTTTAAGTGCTTGAGCACAGTCCTAAGCTGTCTCAGTTAGCACCGAAATGTTTCCACTTATCGAACAAACTGTTTCCTACCTTCATGTTGCTTTGTCGGACCTTTCCTCCACAGTATGTACATATCACCGCCCTGTTGATGCAGTCATTTAATTTGTGTTGTTCAAGATGCCTTCTTTCCATAGTCTCCCCACACGCTTGGCACTGTATACTACCATACTGGCAGCTGCCTTCATGTGCCTTGTAGCGAAAATTTTTTGAACAAAGAAAAAAACTGATGATAAGTTAGAATTATTGCCGGATAAGGAAACCTTTGCAGGCTGGTGGTTAGGCTGACTCTTCATTTACTCTGGACGATTCTGATATAAAATTGAAATATTTCAGAAAAGCATAGGGAACAACTGACAGGTATACCAGTTCCACTCAGAGAGTGTCCTACATCCCAGGGGAAGGCCACCACCAAAACGGTTTTTAGAACGGCTTCCAACTCCCGCACCCAGTGCTAGAAAACTATTAAAAAAAGAAAATGCCAGGCTGTTACTAAGCTACTGTGAATTAAAGAGTCCTTAGAGCCTTCAAGACCGACGAAGGTTTAACCGACGAGCCCAAAAGAGCAGGATGGACGTGCTAAATTCTGTGGACTCAGTTTTCAAGAAAAATGTCAGCCCGTAAGGTGCAGAAGAATTTATTGATAATCCACGATTATATTCCAAATAAATCGGTGAAAACCGTGAAATATTCGATTTATCCAAAATTTAACTATCGGCTGACTGCTTTCGCTCCCAGTACATTGAGCAAATATAGGAAGACGTCTGTAAATTTATTATTGGACATATATCCTGTACTTTTTTCACTATTTAAATTGTTTTTGTGATATAACCAATTCTGTGCACCGTTCTCAAAGCGGTTATTTGAAATAACCAATCTGTCGCTATTTTGTTAAGCGATTATTTCAGTGTTAGAACCATTATCTGCTTTTTCCGGAAAGTGTCGCTTTGATAAAATCAATTTCCCAAAAATTGGTTATTTTTTACAAACATGATTCCATTAAGTGCGGTTATTTTCCGAAAAGTGGTTATCTGATATAACCACTTAAGAGCGAATGTTGCCAAAAATCAAACATTTTCAAAATATTGCGGCAACAGCTCAAAAACCAATTCCGCTCATATTCCTGTGTTAGGTAGACCTTAATGTGAAACAAATCACTGCATAGTTCGTTTGGCTGAATATCGATTTATTTTCAAGAAAATCGATATTAACGGAATTCGCTCAAAATACCGCTTTTGAAGCTCAAAATTTAAGGCAAATCTCGAAGCTTCGCGTGACAAAATGAAGCATTCCAGAGCAATAAAAAGTAACCAGACTTCTAGAACGATGTTTAAATATATGTCAAAAGCAATTTCAGCAATTTCTGCTCATTTATTTACGAGCTCTAATTAAATTTATCCGACATACTTTTGACTAGATAAAAAGTATATCAAGTTTAACCCCTAAAAAAAGTATGTGGTACCGAATATTATTCGTCAAGAATCTGGATTTCAAGAGGAGAAGGGATGTTCTTTTCCTTCCTAACAGGGTTTTTTGGGGAAATTTATTGACGCGATGTTATAGAATTTTAAAGTTAGACAAAACGCGTTGATTCAAGCGATCAGAAAAGTCAGCCTAATTAACTCAGTGTACACATAAACAAACAACTTCACGTTTACCGCAGGTTTTGATCAGCCAACAACCGATTTTAACACAAAACCCTTTAACCTTCATGTTGCTGTATCACGGGTGAGAGCTGTGGTCCTTGTTCATGTTAAAATGCAAGCAAACTGCAAGGAAACTTGACATGATATCCAACTTGCCATGCCGTTTCCCCGAACATCCGCCGTTTTTGATGTGAGGATTCTCTTTTCCTATTTTCGTTAGAAAACAGGCTTAAGGTGTTGTACAAGAGATGCCTTTCCTTTGAAACTAGCTCTGAACTGAACAGCGAAACAAGAAGTCGTTAATACAAAAACATCTGTTACGTGCTTTGGGTGATGCCGCTAATTAATTCAGTCAGAACGAGTTTTAGTGAAATCGACAACTGCATGCATGTACCGCGGTAACGAAATTTTAGGTGCATCGGGTGACTTTGGGGAATAAGGTTAAATTGTCTTTTCAAATAAGCTATTCTTGTCATCCTACGTTTATTAATTTAAGGACTGAGCGAAGATTCTCAGTAGATTGGTTTCAGATGAGCACTTAAAAATGCGTGAAACTGAAAAAAACGTACGTTGGTTGCGTGACATTAACCCTAGAGCTTTTTTCTGGTGGGCAGGGCGAAGGGATTTAAAAAATATATTCTCTGTTGGTTTTCCAAGAGGTAGCACAGTTAATGAACTATGGCTGGATTAAAATACAAAGTTGGACGTGAAAATCTCCTTTTTGGTCTGAGAATGTTTTCTTTCTTTTTGTTTAGGGTGGGACGGGGTTTGGGCTAAAGGTGTTTGAAAAGACGTTTAAGAGAATACTAAATTGACTGATTGTAAGTGCCCGGGTGAAAGTGATAGTATAAGTAAACGACTCTTGGCATTAAATGATTTTTAAATAAAGCGGAGCTTTTCCATCTCTTGTTTCAGAACTCAACTAACCCCACCTTTAATGTATGCAGAAGTGAAACCTTTTGCTTTACAACATCACAACATTCAAGCCAGCCACCTACATGTGATAAAGCTTTGTTCAGTAGTTATAAAAGCGGATCGGAAATTGCAGGTTCTCGATTTTCCGAAAACTGGATTTCACAGACCCAGAAGGCTTCGATTAGAAGTACTTAGTCCGTGCCTGCACCCTTTCCTCGTGTGTTTTAATATTCTTTAAAGGCATCTTGAGGTGACTTGGACATTTAAGTCACCTTCATATCAAGGTCTTCGAACACCTTTAAGATTAATAGCGGGTCGCTGTAAAATGACAGTTTTGAGGACTTAATTTTTAATCAAGGCTCGCTTGGAATTATTATCTTGGAATTATCTTTCCCTTTTGCTTAACCGACCCACTTTCGCGAGGATGAGGGTGATGGGTGGGGGGGGGGGGGGGGGGTTGGAAACCTACTTAAGGGGAAACCTTTTCATGTTGGGGGATTAAGGGTTCAAACTTCCCCCTTCTCTTAGCCTTCAACCCCGGCTGCGCCCTCATTTTGTTGGCTCACGCTCTTTGCGTTTTTCGTTTGCAAACTTTATGACTCGGCCAAACTGATTTAACATTATTCAACAATCTTGAACACAACTTTGTTGTGCGAGGTTGAACAAGGTGAGCTAGCGAATTCAATACTTTTGATCACACCTGAGAACATAGAAAAAGTTGAATCAATATTACAGAACATCATTGCACAGAGTTGCACACCTGAGAACAAAAGAAAAGTCGGCATAATTGTGAAACATCATTAAGCTGGAAGGCCAAACTTGTTTTAAAAATTCAACACCGTTGATTGGTGTTGAATAGAACGTTGAACCCCCATTTAACCGTTTTGTAGTTTTCTTCACTGTTGGAAACTTTAAAAAAAGACTGCACGCACTACAGTGTCAGTCGCGTAGAGTCGTTTATCGTTGGACAGGACCGGTGCCTGTTGAGCATCGAAAGCGGAAAACCCAAGACTCATAAAAAGTCATCCAAGTTAAGCCCATAGTGGGTTGTATTTTCTGCCACCGGACGAAGCTCTTAACAATCTTGCAGATCATTAATTTATTCCCTGAGAACCAGTACGAAATTTGATTTCTTATTAATGTCTATTCTCCGTAAATAAGAGTTTGTGCGTTAAATGTACACTAGCACGTAAATGCGAACAAGAACCAGGTAAAAGTAAAAAGGAGGTTTAAGGTATCACCACTGCCTTATTTGAAAGTATTTGAACGCCAGGAATTGATACAATCAGTCGATTCAGTGTTCTCTAGAACTTCTTTCCCCGAAACCTATAGCCCGAGCCCCTCCCCACCCTCACCCCAACAAAACGAAAAAAGAATTTTAAGACCGAACAGGAAATTTTCATGCCTGACTTTGTATTTTAATCTAGCCATAGTATATAAAATAGCGTTCATTAACTGTGCTACTTCTTGGAAAACCAACAGAGAATATATTTTTAAAACCCCCTTTGCGGCCTTGCCCTGCCCATCAGGTAAAAGCTCAGTCTTGGGTATGTCACGCAACCAACGTGCGCTTTTTTAAGTTGCACAGATTTCAAAGTACTCATCGAACCCAATCTACTGAGAATCTTCGCTCAGTCCTTAAAGTAGTAAACGTAGGAAGACAGAAATAGCTTATTTGAAAAAACAATTAAACCTAATTCCCCAAAGTCACCCGATGCACCCAAAATGTCGTTACCGCGGTACATGCATGCAGTAGTCGATTTCACTAAAACTCGTTCTAAATTAATTAGCGGCATCACCCAAAGCACGTAACAGATGGTTTTGTATTAACGACTTCTTGTTTCGCTGTTCAGTTCAGAGCTAGTTTGAAAGGAAAGACATGTTACGTCCAACACCTTAAGCCTGCTTTCCAACGAAAATAGGAAAAGAGAATCCTCACATCAAAAACGGCGGATGTTCGGTGAAACGGCATGGCAAGTTGCGATCTCCTGTCAAGTTTCCTTGCAGTTTGCTTGAATTTATCATGAACAAGGACCACAGCTCTCATCTGTGATACAGCAACATGAAGGTTAGAGGATTTTGTGTTAAAATCGGTTGTTGGCTGATCAAAACCTGCGGTAAACGTGAAGTTGTTTGCGTATGGGTACACTGAGTTAATTAGGCTGACTTTTCTGATCGATTGAATAAACCGCAATTTGTCCAACTTTAAAATTCTATAATATCGCGTCAATAAATTTCCCCAAAAAATCCTTTTAGGAGGGAAAAGAACATCCCTTCTCCTCTTGAAATCCAGATTCTTGACGAATAATATTCGGTACCACATACTTTTTTTAGGGGTAAAACTTGATATACTTTTTATCTAGTCAAAAGTATGTCAGATAAATTTAATTAGAGCTCGTAAATAAATGAGCAGAAATTGCTGAAATTGCTTTTGACATATATTTAAACATCGTTCTAGAAGTCTGGTTACTTTTTATTGCTCTGGAATGCTTCATTTTGTCACGCGAAGCTTCGAGATTTGCCTTAAATTTTGAGCTTCAAAAGCGGTATTTTGAGCGAATTCCGTTAATATCGATTTTCTTGAAAATAAATCGATATTCAGCCAAACGAACTATGCAGTGATTTGTTTCACATTAAGGTCTACCTAACATAAGAATATGAGCGGAATTGATTTTTGAGCTGTTGCCACCAAATGTTTGACCGTTGGTAACATTCGCTCTTAACACAACTGGTTTTAAACTAGAGAAGAAAAACCGTTTTTAGGAAAACTCACAGGTTATATCAAATAACCACTTAATGGGAAACTGGTTATTTCAAATCACCACTTTTCAGCAAAGGGCAAGTAACAAGTTGTTATTGCAGATGACCAATTTTAGAATTATGCCCATAATTGCTTAAAACATGAAACAAATTTAAATAAATAAAAAATATGCACAAAATAAAATAAAAATAATTAATAATAATTTGATAAATAATAATAATTAATAATTTGACAGACGGTGGCCCATAAACAGGGATAGAACTTCCTCAGATCACGATCTGACAGCTGTTGTAAAAAGACCCTCGTTTCTAAAGTAGTATTTTCGTTTTATCCATTTGCCAATCTCAGCTAGCAGTTAAACATCTGTTTTTCAGTACAACGTCACGCCATCTCAAACAATTTTGTCACTACCCCTTCATTATTGTCATGAAAGGGGGAGGCCTTTTCATGAAGGCGAAATTCACGCTATTTCAAGTTCTGTCACTTTTTAGTGACTGTCTAACACATTAGTATGCTTTCCATCAATTCGATGATTATTCCCGTTTTAACTGTTCACATCTCATTCTGTCAGTCAAAAATAAAATGTGTTCGTATTTCTGTTAAGCCTGTGGAAGAGATATTTGTCCCGTGTGACCATCTGAAAACGTTGAGCAATACATGTACTTCACCAAGGTACTGATTGTATTTCAGTGTTTTGCTATTAATGAAGTCTGGATTTTTTTTTCTCTCACTTTTAAGCTCGGACAACAGTTGCATTACAAACGAATTCATATTGGTAGATATTCGACAGATTATCACCTAACATAGCGTGACCTTGACTAGACCACTGTGTCTGGGGACCTACGTTGTTGCATGTTTTAAGTTTCAATACCTTTAAGTCCCTGAGTTCTCCTTTCCAATCGCAGCCTCTGTCTCTATATCGACAGAAACAATGAAGGCTTAGCACTTCTCTTTCACAGCATTTGTCTCGAAAACATTGGTCTCGTGGTGTTTCTTCTCCATCAACTGGGCACCTGGAAATTTCTGATCTGCAGAAATGATTGCATATTTTAATTACACAGCGCAAACAATTAGCATGCCGTCGTCAAGCAGCTATTGCGTTTTTGCATTGGTAGTAAAATAAATCATACAGTCCAAGTAAAACATAAAGCCTACCCGAAAAGACCCTCCAAACAACTTTTACAAAATCGATGTCCGCAGGACGCTTGCCACGGTTCGTTGAAAACATTGCTGCAGATTGGACATGTCAGTCGTTCATCTAATCGAGCAACGAATTGTACTTGAGGCTTGCCGTCACTAACCTGAACACACATACTGTACTTGTGCCACACGAACAAGGGAATTGGCTTGAGAGTACTGGTGTCTAGGCTCTTGCTGTAGTTGTTGCATACTTGCATAAATGTACATGTATATATTGCCAATTGGAACTTGTACGTGCTGCCTCGCAAACGCGTCACGATGACTTGACAACTGAATTTGCAATTGACTGATTATCATTGACGTTTACAGGTTACGCAATTCCTTTCAGACCTTGACTGTGTCTCTGCTAAAACAGTTGTTTTGGCAATCCATAAACGTAAAAGACGGTTTTGCCGATCATGCCTAAACCGGCAAAGTGGAGAACGAAAACCCTGAAAAACTAAAACAAAAAAAGCAAAACAACAAAACCGAACTTGTAAGTGACCTAATTTTATTTCTGGAAGTTTCCAAAGTCACGCTACTTTAAATAACACTTACGTCATTGTCAATAAGCTGGGGTTTTCCCTTTCAGAATTCTGTACAAAAGCTATCTCGCCCAAAAAGCTATTTTACCTTTTACGCGTTACTTTGTTCGAAAAGAAGAAAGAAGAACCAAGAAAAAAATCGTCTGGAACTACTTTACGAAGATATTGAAGTTCTTAACCCGCAAATCGGTCGTCACGCTATGATATGTTCGAGCATGATAACGATGAACTCTCATATGCAATGACGTGTTCTTTCCCTATACGCAGTGCTAGTGCACAGGTTAGTTACTTATTTACCTTAAGCGTAATCTTCACGTAGTGATAGAAAACAGTTAGTTTTCAAAGCACTCACAGATTGTCGTTTCAAGAAAAAGTTTGGCCAATATGTTAAAAAAATTTGCTCTCTTTATTTAAGATTATAAAGCTACTACTACTTCGCTGAAAAAATGTTTTGATGTCAGCTTTCACGTTATTATTTCTAAATATTCTACATAAATTGCACGAATGTACTCGAGCAACAGTTATTTTCTGGAATGGGCTTACTCAGCGAATTCTTTTGTAAAGATGATCCGAATCACGTCCTTTGCAAATGATAGCTTGATAGGAATGAATTGATACGTTTGTCACGTCCTCGTAGCCTGCGTAGCAGGCGTAAACGGGGAAGCCGGAAGCGAGAACGCGGGAAAAAATGGGGGTCTGGGAGCTAGGGACGACGTGATATCTTCTATGTAATACGTGAAACGGATTAACTGTTGTCCACTCATCACGGAAAAACGGCGAAGTCACAAAAAGCCACAACCACACCATTTCTGTACTTTCCTGGCAAGGATGTGCCTGATTTGGTTTTAAATAAAAAAGATCCACGTTGGAGAATTTGCACAAAGAGTCGCACGTTCCTCTATGGAAGCGAACACTCCGCCATGTCTCGGTTGATGCGTGACAGAGTAAGCACTTATTCAAAGTTGTGTCAGCTTTCAAAACATCGCCTCCGTAGTGCAAGAATATTTGCATTGTTCACGCTTTACGAACCACTCCATGATTCTCAAGCAGATTCAACTAAAACTGAAAAATGATTTCGAGAGCAACAACGTGTTGCTAAGGCGTGAATTTTTCACGGGTACCAGCTAGTATATTTAAAATCTCCATCATACAAGACCATTCGCTTATGCGGTGGGGTTATGTATGTCCTGGATAAAAAGGATCAAAGCTACATTGCTCTTTTACTCGCTTCAGCTCAGTGGGTAGGTACCGGTAGGTAGGTAGGTAGGTAGGTAGGTAGGTAGGTAGCTAGCTAGCTAGCTATATAGGTAGGTAGGTAGGTAGGTAGGTAGGTAGGTAGGTAGGTAGGTAGGTAGGTAGGTAGGTAGGGTAGGTAAACTTTATTTAAACACGCTTGCCCTCTGTTAAAAGGGTCCGACAAAAGCGAAATGCGACTATGAAACGGAAAGGTAACTGCAGTTATAATTATAATTGACAGAAACTGGAAGCTCTTGATGCGACCTAGATCGACTAGAACAAACCGGAACTCGGATTTCACTTTAAATAAATATAATTATCTTTTCAACTAACAATTGAATGAAATCACTTTCAAAGGAATACGTGTGTCGTAAGTTGTTTATGAAGGGGCTGGGCAGATTTATTTATTCAATTGTAGCACTGGATGTGCCCGTTGTAACTAGAAGATCATAAAGTGTACGTACTTTTAATTTCAGTTTCACCTTCTTAGGTCATTAAATTTCAAAATAACGCAAACCTTTCCAAGTTTGACACTTCCAAAACTTTCCCCTCCTTTCGGGGAATCCCCTTCCAAGATCCCTTCCCAAGGTTAAAGGAACCTTCAAAGGCGTGATTGCGATCCCTTCAGCCCTTATTCAGACACCAACACATGACCTATAATATTCTGGTGAAGTTTTTGGTAGCCTGATGACCAGTAATATTTTATTGGCAATAGTCACTGCTCTCTTCAGGAGATACTAGATTTAAGGAACGGTGATCCTGACCATTCCAGAGTCCACTGAGACCAGAGTCCTCGTCCAAAGTATTTTTCAGATTCACGGGAAACTTGTGAAACTAAAACCTGATAAATCTGCAAGTTCTTTAGTAGTTTTAGTCCATGAGCCAAGTCCCAAAAAATGGATTTTCGTAGCACCCCCCTTAATACCTAGTGAAACAGGTATCAAATTAAAGCTAAAGGACTGAATTTTCTAAAACTACTTGTTACCAGGATGGTAACTGGTGCATAAGGGAGATAGGGCAAGGTTTTTTCGAGGGGGTGGTAGGGATGCTTTTTACCTTGTAAATACAAGTGATGAAAAAACGTTGATACAACTCACAAAATACTAGCCCAAAAATGATTAAATCTTTTACAAATATGCTTTAAATAAGTATTTTGTCATATCTCACACTTTTCATGATTTTAAAACCAGCCTTTTGTAGCCGTTGCCATGGAAACCATGTATATTTCTTATTGTTCTGTATCTCGTTAATTACAAATGCTGTTTATCATGATTACAACCCAGTTATCACGAAAAAATATTCTTTTGTTTTCTCCTTGTAATTTCATTTGTTTATTTGTACAACAACGAATGTCAAAAATCTTTGTTTCATCATGTACTAAGTAAGCAAAAACAATAGAATGCATGTAATAACAAATAAGGCTACACTCAAGCTAGAGAAATCAAAATACGTTAAGCTGAGTCTCTAGATAACTGCGTGTTGCTCTGTTATTTAGCAATACATTTTCTCGATAACAATTCAGCACGACGTCACTTAATGTTGAAGAAATAAAGAATATTACAACAAACAGATTGCAAATGTCAGTATTTTACAACAACAAGAAAACGACAACACCGATATTCGTCTGGAAACGGATTTAACTTCATGTAAAAGTCTGTTTTAGCCATAGCCCGAGTCCAGTGCTTAACTAATCATTTTCATCCTCGTCGTTGTCAACAACATCGTCATCTCCATCTTTAAGGTCTGTTGCACTGTTTGTGCAGTCTTCAGAGCACGTACAAGCTTCTGTGCAAGGCAAGCCATTACCGACATATGAGCACCGTCTCGTTTGGCAATTGCCGCGGCACCCACAGCAAACTAATTCCATCACAGCCTGTGGAGCTGGGGCCAGGTCTGTCCAAACGATCTCAAGGCGTCCTTCGTTCAGTTGCCATCCATGGTTTACCGGTTCTTGTTCAATTCTTGGCTGTAATGCTTTCTTCCACAGAAAAGCTTGGTAGTGAGCTCGCCTTAGGTGGTAGTGGAGAGCAGCGGGAGTTGATGAGATTGCACATTTTTTCCTTTGCAGAACATTTTGTAGCGTAGGTCATTGACCTGCTTGCATAGATTATCATTGTATAACCTGCAAACCACCTCTTCTAACCTGGTTATGCTGTGCGCGCTCAGGGGAAGGCTCTCTCCAAGGACTCCAACACTGTCTCTTATGACTTGGTTATCTCTTACCATTTCAAACGCCTTTTTCTTGCCACTGCCGGCAAATGAACTCACAGCGTCACAACCTGTTAACGCATGCAAACTAGGGAGGACTTGGCATACCCCAGGACCCAGCTTCTCACACAGTCGGGGGACGCTTATTAAGCGTGATCTGTTTCTTGTTCCACTTATCAAAGTCAGTTCGGCAGGAATGGCTGATTGGTGGTGGCATGCCAACACTTCAACATCTGTATCCGAGGAGACTATGGCGATCCTTTGATGTCCATGTGAAGATGCGTGGGACGCATGGAGGAACATTCGTGTATCTGCTTCCTCTTGGTCCGTGTACAGTTCGGTTTCGTCAGTTGCTGTCATACGTCCATGTTTGACTACAAGCTTTTTGCAATGGTTGCCATGGGTAACATACATAACACGGCTGTCGATCCTTTCTACATATTCTTGCTTCGACCACTCCTGAGACAGGAACTCTAGAAGACGCACTTTGTTGCTACCACATGACAAGTACTTCTTCCACTGGCGTGGACAGAACTGCTGGGAGCTAGTAATGGAGACGGCTAGTTGACTGGTATTGCTCCTTCTTTCCCTCTCTGTGTTCTTGATGGAGATGACTGGGTACTGATCTCCCACAAAGTCAACTCTTCTTGCTTGCCCTGCCTGCATCAGCATTCTCTTGAAAATCATAACTGCCAAGTCGGAGAATCTCTCTGGTATCTTCTTCATCGTTTGAAGCATTGCCATTGCATCGATGATGACTGCAGTTGTTTGAGCTGGCATGCGATGAAGACACTCTACGCCATCCTCTAGAAGTTTAGGTAGAGCTGCTTTGTCGGTTTTCACCAGCGCGCCATCAAACAGCGCCAGCGACCATGGAAGTGGGCCCAGCTCGTGGACTAGCAACTGTCGTAGATCCATTTGCCTGCTTTGGCCAATAACGAGTAATCGTGCAAAAAGATTTCTGTCTGTTCTTAGAATGACAGTCTTTCCTTCCTTTGACACAGTTGTCTTCTTTTGAAGGTCACGGAACGTTCCAAGCTTTAACTTGGAGAGTGGGTCAAAGAAACCCACAGAATCACTCAGCAGTCTGTCCTCAACAAACGCGGTGAGAGCTACTGTTCCTTTGTCTTTGGCGGCCAGCAAATCTAACTTGATGGTTTCTGTCACTACACAACCAGAACTAAGACTGGCAAGTTCCTCTGATGGTTCAAATGGATCCGTCCAATTGCTGACAACCTCCATTACTTTACTTACATCTTCTTCATCGCGTTTCATTCGAGACTTCCCAGCTTCCTTGTGAGGTCGATTATCTTCTTTCTTGCTTGTCATCATACGACACTTGTCAACAAAACGGGCACGAGAATGCGCAGTCAGGAGCCATCGCTGTACCGCATTCTTTTTGAGACTGAAGCCAACGATGCCACCGTTTGTTTTTGTACTTCTGTTTAACGTCTGCTCTATGGTCTGGTCAACGGGCAGTTGAGAAAATCCATGTTCACTGTTCCTCTGTACGCCAAAATCTCCATTTTCTAACATCATTTGAGCTTCAGGGTGGGTTTCTGGGAGCTGAATCATGTGCATCAGGTAAACAGAAAGGTAAAGAGCATAATTCACATGGTCGTAGGCGAAATACCATGGCAGCATTTCCCTGATGCACTCAAGATGGAGGGGCCAATTGCCTTCTCTGGTTGCTCTAATAAATGTCAGCAGCAACGAGACCATTTCAAAGTACGATCTCCAGAACATTTTTAGGGGACCATTGTCTTCCTCGTCATATAACTTGAAAAGATCTAGAATCTTGATGAAGTCTGCCATCGCAAGAAGCCTATTAAATTTCTCAGCGGAAAAGTCCTCTCTGATATCTACTATAGCATTTGTGAGTTCTAAGTAGATGGTTGGGTGACCGTTGTCCTGAAGCCACGACTTGAATCCTTTCCACTGTAGCCGCTGCAGTGCTTCAAATACAATCTAAAATGATAAACATACAATATCAAATTTACTTGAGTGCCCTATTACATGCTGCAAAATATTTTTAAAATGTCTCACAAACACCAGGATACAGCGAACAAAATTTGCTCTCTTATTTTTTCGTCTGATGTTCCGCAGCTACCGAACGCCATACAACTCGTGAGTTGATTAGTCATTAACTATTTATTACAATGAAGCCCCGATATTAAGAAATATTTATGGTCGATGTTTTGTGACAAACGTGAAATTGTCGGTAAAACGTAAAAATATATATATAAAAGCTGCAATGTTGCGAGTGGCCATTTTTTAGTGGTGGAACAACAAGCTTTTGTCGCTTATGGGGCTATATCTCTTTCGAGTCTTGTGCTAGAAAAAGTGAAATAAGATTTGCTAAGTAGCGCACGTCACCTTTTGAATAATATTGAACTTCTTAACAACTTACCTTATGCGTACGTATTGCGCGATTGTGGTGGCGGCCCTCTAGCACCGCCGAGACAGATCCTGATCCAACAATTCCACTTTCCGTCAGGATGTCTCCAAGACCTGCATCTCCAAATCGCTTGCCGATCGCCGCCAAGAAAGAGCAAATTGTGTGAAAAGAGCCCATCCTAACAACGATGCGCTGAAATGTTTCTTGGTTTTGCCAGATGACTTCAAGAGCTTTAGCGTAAATAGCCTGATCAAGGACAATGATAACATTTTGCTGGCCAAGCTGATCAGCAATTTGCAATGATCTCTGAAGAAGATTGTACACTGTTGGCATCTCAGTAGGGCTTGCATCAATAACTTGGCAGTAGCCTATAGAACTTTCACGAGGAACATCTTTCTGCTTGAGTTTAATGTTGAAAGCTGTCCATGCTGGGATCACTTGGCTTCGATCATTTGCCAATGTGAAGATACTATTATCAATGGGTTGTCGGCACAGCATCCATCCAAAGTCGATTGATCTTGCATATGCACGAGTATCGGGATTAGTCATGATCACATCTTGCACACCAATGTGAAATTGACTGGAGCCTTGTCGGGGACCGGAGTGGAAGGGCAGTACGTCTGTAGGGATGTATGTCAAGGTGCGGTTCCGTTTAGGACGAGACTCTTTGGCAGCCATTTCAGTGGGTGGCGCGCAAGTAAGGGACTTTCTCTGGATCACTATTCCATTCGTGCAATGGGTAGTCCCCTTCCCTAAAGAAAGAGTCCATGATTTAATAACAAACAAAGACACAGATAGTATAGTTATGTGTACTGTAGAAAGGTATCTGTAAGATAGAGGTATGCTAGCAAAATAAGTTAACTGTACGTTGAGAGAAACAATTTCCTCTGAAAATAAAACAAGTGCAGAACGTTAAAGCGTACCCGACAATGTCTCTTCTAGCAGGTCATTGTTATCCCAACAAAACACCGCTGGCACTCCCATACTGCACGAACCAGGTACTACGATCCCATCCTGTTCCTTTTCTATCTCCTTTTCAGCCAGTGCAGTCTCAAGTTCCTCGATTTGAGAGTAGGAAAGGGCATGGCCAAACCTGTTCAGTATTGTTACAAGTTCAGCATTACCCGTTAGGCTTTTGACAGTTAAAGGTAAAGTAACATGCTTAGGCGTCTTGATACGACCGCGACTTACACAATGAATCAGATCTTGTGCAAGCGAAAGGACTATTCGGTGAACGTCGGGTGAGACTCCACACACTCTCTTGTTACAATATTCAACATCGGAAGAGGAAATCCAGGCTAACATATTGTACAACATGTCTGGTACTATACTATCACTGCAGTCTAGATCATCTTCAGTGGGTGGCCATGACATAACTGGTTTCATTTCCGTCAGCAAACTCCGAATCATCTTAGCTGCATGATAGACGTGAAAATACTTTTCATTTGCTTTGGCTTCTGGAGGAACTTCCTCTGTCCCGTCCTCATCTTTCCATTGCTCGCCACTAGTACTTGCAATGGTTTCTACGACTTCTCCGGTTGTCACGCGGGAACTGTAAATTATCTCTGATTGGGATCGATCCTGAGGCTGGTGGTACGAAAGTCTGTTCCCGAAAGACTTGATTAAACGATTTTTCAACTTTGAGGACCTGTAACTGGGTGCAGACACTCCTTCTTCGGATAACTTACTAACGAAACGTTCTAGCAACTCTGAAATCTTCACAGCCTTTTCCCCCTTGAGGACTGCATCTTTAACAGATTCTCTAATGCTGCTGAACGCTCTGTTATAGCTTTCGCTAGCTATGTCCTCGTCTTCGCAATTTTTCTCTTCCAATTTTGCAAGGGCTCCTGGTCGCACATATTGAACGTAACAGGATTTCTGATACTTTATTCCAATTGCTATTGTGTCTTTGCCTTGTAATTGTAATAAAAGGCGTCTGTCATCCCGAATCTCAGCGGCCTTAAGTAGTGATGCACTGCCAGTGGCTGTCTTGTTTAAACTTAACGGCTCTCTTGATCTTGCTCCTTTGTTCGTTGTAAGCTTTGTTTTGTGTTGTTGACAAATAGCACATTTGTTTATGTCAAACGCATCAACCTGGGACCTTAACATGCGTTTTGCTGGCGGAGGCTCGGTAATAGAATCATCATTATCTTCCACAGGGTCTTGGATGAGAATATTGCGTTGCTTCTCAACGGCCCTTGCGACTTTGACCTTATCAGTGTATACTTGATAACATCGTCTGTGGTATTTGCCCTTTGGCCCTTCCTCCCAGAAACCGTTCATTTTGGACCATATATCATCTCTCCGTCTCTTTGCGCACGTTTGAAATGTAAGCCAACTTTTTCCAGAAAAGTTAGTTAACGTTCCTGACTCATCTTCTACGTGACACAAACATTTATCCCAGTTTGGAGATTGACCTAGCTGACGTTTTCTTGGATGCGATGGTTGAACTGAGGAAGAAGGTTGTTTCTCTGCCATTGCCTGACCGTTACATCATCCATGGGAATAAAAAAACCTAAATGTATAAATCACACGAGGTAATTTTCTACTTTTGAAACAATTGCATTTAAATCTCTTAAACAAATGCAAGTTCCATGCTCCTGTAACATTATTCGATTTTTCTATTTCAAATCTCATTATTAATTCAGATGGTACTGGTTCGTGATAAGTTCTTAAAATGTTGTTAAAATAACATGTTTATGTCAAATGGTCTATAAAATTCTTTAATCTACACTAAAAAACCGATTAAAAGATAATAGGAGACTTCTTTTGCGAAAAAAAAAACAATTTCCTACCTTCTGCTGATTCAGCAAATTTCCAAGATGGCGGACCCAGCCATGTGGTTCCTAAGTGCATGATGGGATAAGGGCTCGAAATGCATTGTGGTAGCAACAAGCTAACGCGGTTTCAATGGGACTACCCATAACAATGGATTTTTCATGACAATTGGGTTATTAACGTAAGAATACGACATTTGTAATTAAAGAAATATCCGAAATGGTGTTTATTTACCGGTTCCATGGCAACGGGAAAAAGGCTCATCCGAAAATCACGAAAAGTTTGAAATGTGACAAAATACTAATTTTAAGAATATTTCTAAAAAAAATTAGCAATTTAGGGCGTGTATTTCGCTCTTTTTAATATAGATTTGTCATGACTTGTGTTTACAAAGCAAAACCTCTCTCCATACTCCTCCCGTAAAAACATGCCATTTCTCTCTTATGCACCACTTATCGTCCTGGTAACAAGCGGATTGAGATAATTTAGACCTTTAGCTTTAATTTGATACCAATTTCACTAGGTATCAAGGGGGGTGCTACGAAAACCTATTTTTAGGCCCCTTTTGAAATTTGGCTCATGGACTATTTTCAGTATTTAAATATGAGGTGATCAATGAATGACTTTCATGCAGTTTTAGGAAATATTGTGGGGCTGTTTTAGCTCTTTCGAATCAGTATTGTTTACTTCCATTCTGATTTGACGCACGTGCTAAAAATAGCGATTTTAAGTCGTTGCTGTCATATAAAATAGCAAAGTGAAGCGTGTAGAAACAGTTGACAATCATGTTAAGCATATGTGTCGGAGTCGTTATCGAGTCGGATGCTGTTGTTAAGTTTGTTGAACAACCAGACGAACGACTCACGTGTCCAATCTGCAAGAGAGTTCTCAATGAGCCGTGGCAGGCTTCCTGTGGGCATAGATTCTGTAAGAATTGTCTGGAACCACTTCTCAGGTATGGAATAACATATAATCTGGTGGGGTTGTTATTTCTTTGAAAGAAATTTCTTTTATATTTGTGTCTTTCAGGTTGTGAGGTTTTCTTTTTAGCTCAGAGATATTGGACTATCATTCCTGCTTGATTTTGCATGATTATATCCTCGAGCAAATCGTTGCATTAATTTAGACTACGTTCGTTTTATCGTTTGCGCACTGGACTGACTGATCGAGCGGCTTTTTTTTTTTTTTTTTCAAAGACGGGGCCACTAAGGATTAAATGAATATTCGTCTGCATAAATTTCGCCGACGTCAAAACAGTGCGTTTAAAAGCCATCTACGAACACGTCTTTCCGCTTTGGCGTCAAGACAAATGCAAATTGTTTGAGACTTCGGGCAAACATTCACATACATATTCATTTAAGTTAAATGTAGGCTTCCTGTAAGGAGGCATATAAAACCAGGCCAGTTGTGTTTACGTGATTAGGAAACAGTAGTAGCTACGGCCGTTTTTTTTTTTTAATTATTTTTATTTTTATTTTTAAAGCTGTCAGGGGCAAAATACCGAAAACAGGTACTTAAAAAAAGTCTCGTCCATTCAATATAGGTAGGGAAACTCGTGTTTACTTCCGTAATGACTTTTCTTTTAATAGGCTAGCATGTTTAAGATGCCCATTGGACGGGGAGGAAATCACACCTGAAAGATCTTTTCGCGACAAATGTTGTGAAAGAGAAATACTTGATCTCAAATGTTCTTGTCGATATAAAGACAGAAATTGTGATTGGAAAGGAGAATTCAGAAACCTAAAGGTAAGTAACTGAAGACGTTTGGGAAATTTTAACGTTCATAATGTATTCTTAAACCGAAGAGAAGTTTGTTTTTTGTTTGTTTTTTTTCTTTAACGCTTCCAGAAGAAGCAAGTCGTCTGAATTCTTGTAAATAGGAAAAACCGAAATAGCTGCAGGAAAGCATTCCAGCGTTTTTCGCTTAATGTTAACTACGCCGATTAAGGTTGGAATAGTCGAACACGAAAAGCAATGTCGCACACTCCCTGCGCTTAATCTGCGGTTTTGGTAACGTCAACCAATTCGGAATAGCATCACGCTCCTTGTTATGGGATGCTACCCCTTATATTTTTTCCTATGGGGTACTTTCCCTATGTATAGGATTCACCGGTACTCGTTCATACAACTGTGAGAAGGGAGACAATAAGGGCCAATGCACAACGAGAATAAGAAAACAGAACACACAAAACAGAGGCCAGGATCGACCACAGACCTTTAGCTCGAATGTCCGACCTGCCTACTAACTTAACTATAGCGCGTCCACCACGCACTCTTTCAAAACATGAAACAAGTTGAACGATATGAGTCTCATATTCTACGGACTCTGAGTTAACAAATTGAAAGAGTTGGCTTTTAGCTGCATGCTGTTTTTGCCACCTGTTGTAGCATTTATTGTAGGGGAAATTCCCGCTTTCATTTTTTGCCCTTTTCAGTAGGAAGAATAGATTCTCGACAGAAGACAAATCGTCGTATAGTTAGAACAAGGACAAAGCAGTAAGACTAAGTGACATTTTTGCAATTGAAACCGTACTGAACACCAAGAAACACCAAGTTAGCACTGAACATGTGGCGCAACTGGCAAAAACAACAGTTGTGCATAACAAAGTGGAATCCCTACTCCTAAATTCTTGGCCCGATCTTTTTACTATATACAACTGTATACAGTGATGTACGATCGAGATATTGCATCGTTATTCTAAAAGTTACCGTTTTGACTTCAAACATAGAGTTAAAATTTTTGGGGCCTGAATAATTCTTTTTTGCTCCAAATAACCAAAATGCGCCGGTATTGTCTAAACGCCATTTAGGCAGTTTTAAAATGCAGTTTACTGAGTAAAGCCTACTTTTTGGGCAACTTACAACATTTAAACTAACACGGACTTCATATGCTCAGAGTCTTGCGGACAAGGAAAAAATTCAGTTTGAAAGCAAATGTACATTTTTGTTCTAAATTTTACCAGGGGCATGAAGGCAGCTGCCAGTATGGTAATATACAGTGCCAAGCGTGTGGTGAGACCATGGAAAGAAGACATCTTGAACAACACAGAGTACATGACTGCATCAACAGGGCGGGGATATGTACATACTGTGGAGGAAGAGTTCGACAGAGCAACATGAAGGTATAAATACTTTTATTGAATTAAAGGATTAATGGTAGAAAAAGGCCGCAAAAGATGAAATAGATTGCCAAGCCTAGTCTTATATATAAAGGCTCATTTATCTAGGAACTAAACCCTCCTAAAGGATTTTTGATATCTGAAGTGTTCAATGAAGCTAATAAACTTTTATCAATATTTCCTCTTTTTTGTTTATCTGCACGTCCCCTTCCTAAATTTGCTTTGCTTACCTTTTCGAAACCCTAACTTAAAACTGACAAACGATATTGCAAATTATAACAGGGAAAAACCCCATTATTAAATCTTTCTATTTTCGACAATTATTTCAGTTTTGTAATATAGATGCAAAGGGCTAAAATTAGTTGTTTCATATTCAGTTTCAATATTAAGTGAAAAGTCATTAATAAAGCACTTTTTCTGTTTGCTTAGGATCACCTGGAAGTCTGCCTCAAGTTTCCGATTAACTGTACTTTAAACTGCGGGAAAGAGGCCATACCACGTGGTATGATGGATGAGCACACGGCAAAAGAATGTCCCAAGGCGGAAGTACCTTGTCCTTTTACTCCTCGTGGTTGTAAATTCAAAGTAAGAATAAGCACGCGACTAACAAGGACTCTTGGGGGAAAAACAACACAAAACAAAAAACAAACAAACAAAAAGAATAAAAAACGAAATGAACACGAGACATCCAGACCAGAGTCTAAGAACAAAAACCAGTCTTATTAGCGCGAGTATCATTAACGATGCTCTGACTGAAGACTGATCTGATTTGTAATAATCTAACACGTATGCACCTGACTTGCCTCAAGTAGTCCCTTTTGTCTTTCATGAGAGACCCTTGCGAAAGGTGATGGGAACGAGGAAGGTGAGAAAGAGATGTCTATCCCCTTTTCTCGTACCCATCATCCCCCGCGTTGCCTGCTTATGCGCGACAGGAGAGACCACTGAAAACGAGTCAGCAGGTGCACGAGGTTTGGAAATACACACTTACACATAATCTTGCATTCTTACTCCAATCTTATCGTCCAACAGTAGGTTTAATATGGATAACAGTAAAATTAGCTTGCGACAGCTGAAACAAGAGCTGAGCTGAAAAAATTGGAAATCCGCCACGGGCTAGCATAAAATCTCTTTTATAGGGATAGATTTAGTTCAAGTACGACTTTTAAATTTAACTTGTCGTCCCCAGAGTGTTTGCTTCCGCCAAGTTATTGACCTTAAGAAAAAGGCTTTAGGAACGAGATTCATTACCGTAAGCGGTGTTTATCTCATGTTCATGTTGCTTTTTTTAATTCGTGCAGGGAAAAAAGGAGATAATGGATGAGCACGTGAAGACCAGTCTGACGTTTCATTTGGATATCATGAACCAATCAACGCTTGAAAATCAGAAAAAATACTCGGAAATGAATGAGAAGATCTCTCATCTGGAAAATGAGAAGAATGCTCTTGAACGGCAACTTCAGAGTCAAACCAAAAAGCTTGTAGCCGCAAAAATCAACATACAAACACAGCAATCTAAAATATCCATGATAGAAAAGTCAATATCTGATCAGCGAAGAGATTTGGACAAACTCCATCATGATTTAGAGGCTGCCGGGCGTGAGGCAAGTGGAGAGGTTGTGTCCTCTCAAATAGGGGAAATTCTAAACACTGTAAGGGAACACGAGAAGAGGGTAAATACCTTACAAAGTGAGCTGGCATGTCTAAGAGGGACCAGGCTGACACCAAAAGATAACGAGCCAAGACCAAGTTCGGCCTCCTCTCATCATTCCTGTGAGCGGCGTTTGGACAGAACTGAGCACCAATTGGCTTTGCATGAAATTCAACTCTCCGAACAAGATCTTCAGATTCAAATGTTGGAAGCTACGTCATACGATGGGGTTTACCTTTGGAAAATCGATCAGTACAGCCGACGATTTCAAGAGGCTTTTTCTGGAAAGACCCCATCGATTTATAGTCCTCCGTTCTACGTTGGACGGTTTGGGTACAAAGTGTGCGCTCGCCTCTACCCTAATGGCGATGGAATGGGCAAAGGAACGCATGTGTCCATATTCTTTGTGATTATGAGAGGTGAATATGACGCATTGTTACCCTGGCCGTTCCTCCAAAAGGTCCATTTCAGCGTTATTGACCAGGACAGGGTCCGAGAGGCTATTGATTCGTTTCGCCCCGATCCTGACAGCTCAAGCTTTAAAAGACCCAGATCAGACATGAACATAGCATCGGGCTGTCCAACATTTATCTCCCACAGAGAACTCCGAGAAGGTCGATACGTCAGGGATGATACAATGTTCGTTAAAGTAACAGTTGACATGACGGACCTATAAGGGGAATTCTGGAGGTAAACCACCCATCAAACTGAGCATATGCATGTTGCGATTGACACAGCTCAGTGATCAACCTAGTCAAGCTATATGCGTGGTTTACTGGTGATCGGGCTAACCAGATATAGTGCATGCCAGTTTTTTGTATTCTTCTTGTTACCAGTAAATAAATATTATGAACAATAAATATTAATGATAGAAATTAGCCATCATCATCATCATCATCATCATCATTATCATCATCATTATTATCATCATCATCATCATCATCATCATCATCATCATCATCATCATCATCGTCTGGTAGCGTTTTTGTTATGGTTATAAAATGGTTATAAAAAATGGTTATAAATGGTTATAAAAAAATCCGTAGAGTAAAC
This sequence comes from Siderastrea siderea, assembly GCA_964030785.1. Taxonomy (NCBI): domain Eukaryota; kingdom Metazoa; phylum Cnidaria; class Anthozoa; order Scleractinia; family Rhizangiidae; genus Siderastrea; species Siderastrea siderea. Next base: position 47,528,661 of record OZ034970.1, read on the forward strand.
ATTACAATTTAAATATTATTGAAAGAGATTTATATTGTACTATCATGCATGTTTGTATCGATGTGCTTAATTTGAAGATATATTTTATTGTTGAGTCGGAATATATGTTAACATTGTCAGTGCACTTGTCCTGATTTGACTATGTGGCTGCGTGATGCGGTTCTAGTCAAGACCCACATTTCACCCTTGCTCACCATAGAGTCTCCAGTAGCTCAGTGGTAGAGCATCCGACTAGGTCTCAGAGGGTCGTGGGTTCAAATCCCATCTGGAACTCGGAATTTTTTTCCCGAGTTTTTCAGTTAATGCAAAAATTTATCATGCTATAGTGGTAAATATTATATAGTGGTAAGTTATAAATATTAGCAAACACTACTTAGATGAGATAGTGTATGTTAGAACTATGCATGAAAAGTTGACTAAATACTGACAAGTAAAGGAATCACAAAATTAATTTTGAAATGCACGATTTTCTGTATCGATGTTATCGTTGTTTCTGGGAAAATAAAATTGATAAGGCTGTAATATGGTCAGTTTAGATCGACATCATAATATGATGTATTAAAACATATCAAAACATGATTAAAATATATTATGGTTTAATACGTCTAATTAAATTAATAAAGCGGCGGTAGCGAAGTGTGTGTATTTAGAAAATCAAGAAGGTAAAACCATGAATACAATACTGTCATGAAAGGACACTGGAGCGTTTGAGGGAACGAGAGAAATATAAATTGAACAGGACGAAGCAAGTCCCGAATGCCCAAAATATTTATGAGAATGTGACAATTGGTTAGGCTTTTGTTTGTTTTGTTTTGTATTTTTCTTAAAACGACATACCTACGCGCAATGTCGTTGAGAAACAAAGAAGAAAACTTAACATCTTCATCTTTCCCGGGTATATTACGAACCAATTTAATGACCAGCTCCCAGTTGCAATGTTAGCTCAATTGGTTAGAGCGTTGCACCGGTATCGCAGAGGTCAGGGTTCGAATCCCGGCAAGCCTGATTTTTTCAGGCTTTCTTTTCGCAACTGCATAAGCTGCGTTAATAACTGCGAGGATCTTCTTTACATTTATTTTAAATTCTGTCTCTTCTGGTTTTGTTTACTTTACACTGGTCAGTTTAAGAAAGAATCGTTTTCAACCCATAAGAACATGAATAGCATGCAGCTTCCAATCTGCTTTATAAAGGTCATGGTAAAATTAAATTGACCAAAGTTGGAAAAAAAGACTACAATGGGTCAAAAACTGAAGTCAGTCTTTTGAAATAAGAGGTTTTTGGCCCCTGCATGTGTAGATTTTGGAGGGGAACCCAGCTATATTTATTTTAATTACGGCCAAAGAAAAGAGGCTTGACTCATGTTGTTATAAGAGTCTTATCTATTATTATATTTAATAATATTACATATTATATTTAATTATATTACATCTATTTAAGTCGGAATTATGTTGTTTAATTGTCGAAGGTAATGAAAAAAGGAATTGAAATATAAATTTAGTGCACATCAGTGTCAGACTTTTTTTGTTTTTTGTTTGTTTGTTTGTTTGTTTTGAGGCCAAGAGAGATAGGTTGTTATACGTTCATGTTTACAGACCGTAGTTCGTTTAAAGCCACAGCTCGGGAATTCAGAACCACTTTGTACAGCATTGAGATTTCCGTCTTCCTTGAATCATTCTCTGGGAAGAAAAGGCGTAACCCGTTTTGCACATGTTTTGCAGGCAAGGCAGACGCAAGGAAAAGGGAGACGGGTGACTGAAGTGGCGTGGGCTAGGAATTAGGAAAGCAGTAACTAATTGATTGGTGTACAGTGTTTTCGTGCCCAAAGGGTTTGGATTGCTGAGGATTAGAGTTACGACAAAAAGGCCAATAGAAAACTGGTCGTGTTTTTGTTGTTATTATTTAATTAAGCGCAACAAAAAATTATACTAAGGTTTTGTTGGTCATGCAGATACTGGAACCGGTCTGAAACTGGGCAAAACCGTACTGAATCAATACATGAAGAAGTTTCCATGAAAAGTACAGGGTTTGTAAACTGAACTGAATTAAATCTTATGACGTGTAGTCGAAATTATGTGGAGATTGCTGAGAACCTACAATGCACCTTACAACGGGAAGGTATTTATAACGTATTTTGTAATGAGAAGGCCGTCGGATAAGAAAATACTAGCCATTCGGGACGTTTATTTCCAGCCCGGTTAACAACACGTACTTACTTTAAAGGGGCTTTGCCACGGGTTTTGTTTTATGTTTTGGGGACAATATTTTCTCAAATCAAGACTAGGAGCATTTTCTTATACACACAATGGACTTGAATTCTTGAAACAAGAAAAAAATTGATCAGTTTATAGTGGTTTTTACTAGACCTGAGGGAAAACTTGAAAAAACAGCGGCCCGATTTTTTTTAAGTTGCAATCCGTTTCCATCCTGACCATCCGTAGCAAAAAAGGCACTTGTTTTCAGTTTCAGTACACTAGTGGAGTAGTTTCAAACAAAACTGGACCATTATTTCGGGCTTCCATCAATACAGACATGTTTTTCTGACTTCTTAAGTTAATACTAGAAATTAGTGACATAGCCCCTTTAAACAAAGAAATAAAATCCTTGATTTGCATAATTTTGCAGTGGCTATCCACTAGAGTGAAACAAAAAGTTGTTACAGAAGTTCATATCGCATGCCTGTCCATAGGAGAGCCAAAAAAAAACTGCTTTTCGAAAAGTAAATTGTTTAGTTGATTAAAATTGTAATGTTTTGTACCTTGTGTTTGTTTAAAGTAAAGGACTCCGAAGCCTGTTTTGCAGTTGTTTTCTCCCGAAGAGCGGATATTTTCTCTTAAAAACCTTGATTTTATTTGGTAAGCTTCATTTTCGAACAAATAGATTGCTTTGGTTAACCATTCATAAAAAGAGTTAAGGAGTCTACATTGTTAATAAAAAAAGCAATCGGACATTTTAACCACAAGGTTCCTTATTTTTTGGCCGTTGTGGAGTTAATTTAAGTGCAATTTAAAAAGGGCTTGTAATAATCATCATTATCATCATCATCCTCATCATCATCATCGTCATCATAATCATCATCATCATCATCATCATCATCATCATCATCATCAGTATCATTATACTAATAACAAATAGCAACACTGTCTAAAGAGGATTGGCTTCCAGGCAACGTTTTCCTCGTACCATAGTAAAGCTTTTAAGCTGTAAAATAACCAGGCAGACTGTTTATTTCCTCTTCAATGCACTATTATGTACCCCATGACTTCTATGGACTTGTCCCCATTATCTCCTCCACAACAAGCCTGGTTTCCACACGTGCTGGCGTCATCTGGCCATCCTCCAGTACCAAAACCTATTCTTGAGTCACAGGTTTTGCAATTGTCGTCGTTGTTACCAAGGATACCTATTTGCTTTAGAGCAACAGCTTCTTAAAGACAGAGCGTTAAACCCCTCCTTGTTACAACCGGTTTGCAAGGAAGCCTGGGAGCCAATCAGTGTTTTCCACGTGTTGCGACCCAGAGAGGTGTTGCGGTATTGTCCGTCAGCGATCAGTGAGTACAGGGAATCAGCTTGCTTATTTATGACAACAAAATTGATCTGTTGGTCGATCTTCATACCAAGGCAGATCTTGGAGAAAGATGTGTTCCAGTAGGTCGGTAACTTTGTCTCTTTTGTGTCAAACCCAGTCTCCCCTCCTGTAACGTTGAACGTTTCTTTGTTGCTCCAAAGGTTGGAATCGTAATGGAAATGTCCCTTTATTAATAAAAAGACAACAGTGAGACATAGGGAAAGAATGAAAAAAAAAACAGTGCGTGCGAACGCTGAATGAATAAATAAATAAACATTTGCGAAGCAAAAGAAAGTAATTCTCGGGGAAGGAAGGGAAGGGGGCGTAGGCTACGTTTCTTTGGTCTATTTGTTAAGTTTTTGTAAAACTATGAGGTAGGGTGTCATCATTTTCTTCCCAATTCATTAGTCAATCATGTCTCCATGTCGAATTGCACCTGGGGAAAACTGGAGACTAGTGTTCCTCTGAAGCCTCTAATCGACTAAGGTGCAAACTTGGGAAGAGTTTTGGCAGGCAAAATAAGTACGTGCTTAGCGAATAGAGACTGGTTGATGGTCATGAGCTTGTCATAGTCGTATATAATTCAAAATTGACTACCATAAATGTCTAGTAGTAGATATTAGATACTGTGCAGACACACCTTGCGGGACCCTGGCCAAAGTGAGTCGAAGGCTGTGGGTTTGGGGGCTGGACTACTTCTTTAATGGTTGCAGAGATCAACTCAGACATGATATTTGTGTATTAATGTATGATAAAATGCAAAGTACCTTTGTGCCATCAATTTTCATAACAAGCGTCCAAATACCCTCACCGCAAGCTCCAAGTTCAGTGTCGTTGAGAAAACAGTGGACAAGAATTTGTTCAGATCCTACGACCGCAATTTTGCAACTAAGATGAAATAAATCGATCCAGCTTTTCTTTTTGAAATGCCTTAAAAAAATTTGATCCCATTTAAAATATATTTAGTTATATCTAAAGGCTTCACATGACATCGCACCTGTTTATATCTAGAGTAAACTATTGACAGTAAGATTTTAAAGGTCACGCTCGCTGCATTAAGTGCCTTAGTTCCAGCCAAAAAAATTCTCAGACAACCATCTTTAGTATGCTTCAATCTGATGCTAACATAACGTATAGAAGCGTACACCCGGTGATGGAACGTTTGAATATGCCTCTCCTAGACGTAAAATTTCAAATGATCTATGTTAGGCTACACTTACAAATTCCTCTGGTAAAGTTCTTTAGAAGACAGGGCTGCAATTAAACAAGAGGCTCAGTAATTACAATTCACTTTTTTATGAGATCGATTACGTCCCAAAACGTTCACTTATGAAAATCATTACTCGAAACCCCTTAAGACGATTTTATTGAACCCCCCCCCCCTCCCCGTCCCAAGAGAACTAGGTTACTACGAAATAGACGTAAAGTTGACGAGCGAAGGATTAAAAAGATCCTTTGTAAAAATATATATATATATATAGCTTGTCCTGTTATTACTGTAACTTCATTGCTGGTTGAGTTTTATATCTGAACAATTGT